>JAVSBV010041429.1:0-11245 GCA_033117975.1 Parotocinclus spilosoma
GTGTGTGTGTGTGTGTGTGTGTGTGTGTGTGTGTGTGTGTGTGTGTGTGTGTGTGTGTGTGTGTGTGTGTATAGAGTAAGCCTCTGAACGTGGAGTACCTCATGATGGATGCTTCCATACTCCTGCCCCCTACTGGTACCCCGCTGACCGGCATCGACTTTGTGAAGAGGCTCCCGTGTGGTGACGTAGAGAAAACCCGCAGGGTGAGGCTTAACCCGAAAATCGATCTCCACTCATCTCTGTACATATTCAGATCAGATCATCTAAATGTCACTAAATGTTACTGCCCCTCCCTCGGTGAGCCTTCGTTATTCGCACTGGGTTTCAGTTTCCAGGGAAGCGTCGGTATTGTTCTCCGTTATCGTCTCGTTATGGAACGCTGTGTGAGATGGAGAATAGATTTCATATGCCCAGTTTATCTGTAAAACAGGCCTGTCTCCATTCCACTCCGGAATCCCCACGCGCACACACACACACACACACACACACACACACACACGACCGGACGGAACCGAAACGCGTCATTACTAATAAGCAAAGGAGATTATAAGAATTACGTCATTGTCTTTAGCTTTATGTCTTTAGCTGCAGTTCTTAACCCTAATATCGAAGTCAAATGTATTTCTTTCTATATCACTTTTTGTCCCGAAGCAGCTTTACAATCTCATATATTATCTTAATAGACTATAATAGAGGACTAGAATGCCGATCTAAAGTGTTTTAAATCACAAAACCGATTGGTTCACATTCCAGATCAGGAAGAAAAAGACATGCACAGATAAGTTGGGGCAGAGAAGCGATTTTCGGATGTTTCTGCAGAGCACGTCCTCTGCTCCGGCCGTGTTTTGGCTTGTCATGTCGTCCTGTTCAGGCAGGGTGGCTTTATTAATACCACATAGACGGAAATAAACCAGGATTATTGAGTTGAGCCCGGCTTTCTGCTGCTCCAGCTCAGTCCAGAGTTTCACAATGATTACACAGAACAGGATCAGGATGTTTTTTTTTTTAAATAAGTAATAAACCGCTCATCTCCTCGATCGACGTCTCGCGTCATTACCCGCGCGAGGTTAGGTAACAAACCGAAGGGCTTCCACAGAACTCGTGTCTTTTTCACACTAGTGACCAGAGCTAACGGTCTGATGTGCTTCTGCTTTATTATTATTATTATTATTAATTAAGTTTATTATTAATAAACTTCCAACTGCTTCCATCGCTGTTCTGCCGTTACGCAAAAACAGTCGCCTGTAACATCCTAAAATCTGTAAGACCAGGGTGCATATACTTTTGCTCACTTATACTGCCCTTAGAACTTCATAATGAAATATCCCCTAATGTTTTCCCTTTTGTTTGTGTGCAGCCAGAGGTGTGTTTAGTCTTTTATGGCTCCGTTTTAACGTGTGCTCATCATTGTGGTAACAGTGTGCGCGTGTGTGTGTGTGTGAGATGAACCCGTGTTGTTTGCGTGTTCTCTCCGCAGGCCATCCGTGTGTTCTTTATGCTCAGGGCTCTGTCTCTGCAGCTCCAGGGAGAACCAGAGACCCAGCTGCCCCTCACACGGCCCCAGGATCTGATCAAGACCGATGACGTCCTGGATCTCAGTGAGTAAACAGAGATAAGTCCGACCCCTGTCTCGGACCCCTGTCTCGGACCCCTGTCTCGGACCCCTGTCTCGGACCCCTGTCTCGGAACCCCCTTTCTGTCTCTCTGACCCCCCTCTCTCTCCCCCGGACCCCTCTCTCACCCGAGAGTTAGGCGTTTGTGTAATAAATCAATAATCAGAGCACGTGGGGCCGGTCAGAGTGGATCCAGAACTTTATGCTGTGCTGTGCTCGAGGTGCGGTTTTATCTTAACGCTCCAAGGGACCGTCATCGAATTCCTGAACGAACCAAACGGAGCGATTGAACTTTAACCCATTAGAGCTTCGCGTGAAGTGTCCAGGTGCGCGTGCCCCCTCAGTTCTCACTCTGACAGGTAAAGGTGGGCGGGGCATGAGACTGAAATGACTCAATGCTCACTCCCCCGCCGAGGGCCCGCCGCTTTTAGCATTAGCGCTGCAGACGCTGCCGTGGGCAGTGTGAAGCGCCGGGCCGTTTCCAATACAAACAAAAGTGTAGAATCAGCACCCCCGGACACACACACACACACACACACACACACACAGTAACAGGCAGATAACGGCTCATAAATTCATTCTCAACAGATCTAATATATTTGTATTAAATTATATTTGGAATATTTTGACATAATATTAGAATCTGTTGGGTCGGGTCAGTGTGAGTAGAGATGAATATGTTAGCAGGGTTAGGGTTAGGGTTAGGGTTAGGGTTAGGGTTAGTCCCCTCTGCCACGACGCCTCAAGAAACAGACAAAAGGTCAGAGAATGTTCACAGGAGCCAATAAAGCACCCCTTCCCTAAAACAACCTCCCCTCCCTCAGATCATCCCTCTAAGGGTGTCCACAAGGTAACCCAGGGACTTGAAAGGTAAAAAAAACTGCCACTGGGCCCCATTAAGAGCTTAACCTTAAAATGATTTTTTATACTAATTATTAAAAAAAGGTTTATTATTATTATTAACTATTTTATTGTTGATGTTAATATTATTTAAATTATTATTATTGATATCATCATCGATATTTTTGTTACTGTTATTATTTTATTTATTAGACAAGACAGGACGACGTAACTAAGGAAAACTAGAATATGGTAAACATTGGGAAAGTCATTATTAATATTATTAACTTTATTATCTTTTTGATATTATTTTATTCTCATTATTTTAGAGAAAAAGTGTAACTCTTCTTCAATTCGTTTTATATTTTTAAATTAATTAAAAAAAATGTATATATAAAAAAAAAAAGTCACGAGTTTAAAATATTTTATGTTTTTATATTTTATTCTATTGCCTTCTTTTATTTTTATTACTTTTATTAGTATTAGTGCTTAGTGTTAGTTTGTGTTTCTGTGAAAGTCCTGAGGAATTAAAAAACAATTATAACACCGTTGAAATGTTTTGACCATATTTCTCGATATTTAAAAAATATGTTAATAGAAAATAATAATATTGATCATTAATTTATCTATAAATATCTATCAAATCTCTATAAGTCTATAGGAGCTGGTTTGCTTTATCATTAAATCCTAATAACCTTAAGCTTTTGGGTTCAGTTCCTACAGTAAAGTTTTGGTCAAACCGCAGCCCTCGTGTGTGTGTGTGTGTGTGTGTGTGTGTGTATCTGTAGTGATAGCTGTATCTATTATGGGATGTTTGTAGTTGGCTAATGGACGGAGGATTTTGTGTACAGATAACAGTGACCTGATCGCCTGTATGGTGGTGAGTAAGGACGGCGTTCAGGCTCAGCGCTTCCTGGCCGTGGACGTCTATCAGATGAGTCTGGTGGAGCCAGAGACCAAGCGATTGGGATGGGGCGTGGTGAAGTTCGCCGGCCTCCTGCAGGTGATTTAACGTCTTTAATCGTATTTAAGGTGACGATAAAGACAGGACAGATCGTTTAAGAAGCATTAAGAGCAGGTCGAACACAGATAACAGGATCATCGTAGAAATAAAGCAGGAATGGAGTTGGTTCTGCAGGTACAGATCTGTAGGAGGAAGAGCTTCTTAATGTTGTTTGTGTTAAATACTGTAAAAAATCCAGTGTTTAAAAAAAACAAAAAAACGTTTATTTTTGCCAGAACTCTTCCTTTTGGAGTGAAAGAGAAAACCAGGCTTTGGCAAGCGATCGAAATGAAACCTTAATAACTCGTAAGAATGTGGTTCAGATCCGGACCTGCTCCAGTTCGCCTGCTGCCAGCGTTCTGTATGCTTTTATCTCTATGGTAATGTTTTTTTTAAACGAGCTGTAAAAGATCCAGCGTTCGAGAACAGGAACTGATAAATCAGTCCACACGCTCAGGCTGAAATGAGCTGGGTGTTTATGAGGAAAGCAGAAGTGTGAGAATTACTATAAAACCGCTTTGTCATTTACGCCGAAATCTAGCGAGGTACCGGAGGAACTGTTAATTAATTAAGGTTAAAAAAAATCGGGTTTCTTCTGTCTGCAGGACATGCAGGTTTCGGGGGTGGAGGACGACAGCAGAGCTCTGAACATTACCATCCACAAACCCACGTCCAACCCTCACGCCAAACCCGTGCCCATCCTGCAGGCCTCCTTCATCTTCTCTGACCACATCCGGTGCATCATCGCCAAGCAGAGACTGGCCAAGGGTCGCATCCAGGCCCGGAGAATGAAAATGCAAAGGATAGCGGGTCAGTCCCAAACCCCCACCCCCAAAAAAAAAACCCACCCCAATTCTAAACGAGGACTTTACTCTGCTAATGTGTGAGCTTCTTCCAGCGGTTGCCAGGTTCATCTATTCTAAAGAATTGGCCAAATCTTTCCTATCGATTGAGTTTGATGGGTTATTTCTGAAGGGATCTGGCAACCCCACAGGATTAAATCAATCGAACACAAACTTCAAACTACAATATTAAATCATCAAATCATTTTTTTGTGTGTTTATAAGAAATAAAATCTTAATTAAATAATTGATTACTTTAATGCAGGTGTAGTTGTGTTTTTTCCTAATGTTTATCTCTTTTCCTATCCCTCTCCCATCCAGCTCTTCTAGATCTTCCAGTCCAGCCTTCATCTGAGGTTCTGGGTTTCGGACAGTCCCCCTCCTCCTCCTCCTCTTCATCATCATCATCATCGTCCCAGCTACCCTTCCGATTCTACGACCAGGCTCGACGTGGGCCAGCGTTCGCCTCTGTAGATAAGGTTCCAGGTAATTTTAATAATAAATTCAAATTAATATCAGTTCTGTCTTTATCCTGCGTCCTGGTTCTTATTTTGGTTCCAGTACCTATACTATAGGTTCTTATTCTGGTACCAGTTCCAGTACCCATACTATAGATTCTTATTCTGGTACCAGTACCTATAGTATAGGTTCTTATTCTGGTACCAGTACCCATACTATAGGTTCTTATTCTGGTACCAGTACCCATACTATAGGTTCTTATTCTGGTACCAGTACCTATACTATAGGTTCTTATTTTGGTACCAGTTCCAGTACCTATACTATAGGTTCTTATTCTGGTAACAGTTCCAGTACCCATACTATAGGTTCTAATTCTGGTACCAGTACCTATAGTATAGGTTCTTATTCTGGTACCAGTACCTATACTATAGGTTCTTATACTGATACCAGTTCCAGTACCTGTACTATAGTTTTTTTTTATACTGGTACCAGTTCTAATCTTTCTTTCATGTTATTTTGACCCTGTAGTTTTTTAATGACTCCCGGTTTGTATCTGATCATCGTAAGCTAAAAGCCGTTGCTCTGCTCTGACTGAACCTGCCTCTTTTACATCCTGCTTTGGTTTTCTCCAGAACTTCTGGAGCACTTCTCCATCTCAGGTCTGTGGTTTTTCTGCAGGGCCGGTCACAGCTTCCTCTGAATCGGAGCCAGTCCCCTCATTCGGCCGCGATCATCTGGCATGACCTCACCTTTCGCGTTTCTGCTTTTTGGGTTTTGAATCGGTGGATCAGCTCTGCTTATTACGAGGAATTTTATCTGGGGTCAGGGTCATGGTAAAATGGTTCCATTCCATACGGTTCCTCTTCTGCTAAAACATCATCATCAGATTCTGATCTTCAGTTCTAACAGAGTTTATATCATAATATAATATAATCTATCGATTTATTAAGCTTTAACCTTTATTTCGTCGGCTCATCAGGAGGACCAGGCTTCTCATTCAGAGCTTCTTCTGACTTCTTTAGATTCTATTAAAGCCGTACTGATTCCACAAAGCTGGCTGGTGTGGTTGCCATGGTTACTGGTCCTGTAGGCGTCATTCGTTCCGGTGTCGTAAGACATTTCTAGGTCCTGTGCACATCCTGTTTACGTCGTGTAATCTGTAGCGATAGCTTATCAGTCACTGTCTGACATTCTTCATGGATTTCTATCTCGCTGACCTTTTTTAAAATCAGTCTCACGACCACGCCGGTCCGAACGCAAAAGCGTCCTACTTCACCACTGCGCGGCTGCTGTGAGGAAGTGGCTGATTAATTTATGATCTCGGTTTAATTGTGGACTAACACAGAACTGTGGGGCTGAGTCACCCGGCGTGGAGACGTCACCGTTATCGTCTAACCACACCTGCGCCAAATCACCAAATATCAAAAAGTACCAGCGCTGTTCGAAAAATCCCCCTTTGTCCCCTCGTGTGTGTGTGTGTGTGTGTGTGTGTGTCTCTCTCTCTTACGTCTGTGCTTACATCTTGGTCACTGCACCAAATTCCTTCTGGTGCCTCTGGAGCCCAAATTCCCTTGGTCCTTTCATGGAGGGGAGGGGGGGGTGTTCGAACCGTCCTTCGTAACAGTTTGAACAAACTATTAAATGACTGTGTGCTCAATATTGGGCACGGTATGCAGCTTTATGACGATTATTTTATACCTTTTTATTTAAAGAAATAGCCTGCTGGCCACTTCATTAGGTACACCTTGCTGTCACCGGATTTGGAACCATGTTGAAGTGATTTAAGCTTTTGAGCATCATCCTTGTTTGTGTAATTTTTTTCGTGTGTGTGGTGTGTGTGTGTGTGTGTGTGTGTGTGTGTGTGTGTGTGTGTGTGTGTGTGTGTGTGTGTAGGTTTTGCGGTGGCGCAGCAGTACAGTTCCTCCTCCAGTTCCAGCTCAGCTCAGCCTGACTCCAGCAGCACCAGTGGTGTGACTGCACAGAGTTCATCAGGTAAACGCACACGCGCACACGCGCACACACGCACACACACACACACACACACACACACGAACGACCCTTTTGGTTCCTGAAATAAAGAGATGTCCTGTGACTTTTGATTCACCCTGTCATTCCGGTTCGTTCCAGTTAAATGATTCAGAGTCATTCAGGCAGAACGATTCCTTGATTCAAATGATTCACTGAACTAACGGGAGATGGTTTGGATTTATTCATAAGCAAACGATTCGCCGGTTGTTAAGAGCAGTGAATCTTTTTACCAATCAGTCTTCTCCTGAGAACCTTTAGTACCCGCCCCCTCGTCTGATGGACAGCCGAACCCCTCCCCCTGCATCCTGAGAGGGCGTAGAGGGTATATTCTTAGTATTCGTTAAGAGTATACGCTCTGCTACAGAAGCAGAACTTGGACAGACTGTGATCCGGATCATGGCTTCCAGATGTTCCAGACTCTTTCCAAGAATTCCAAACGAGACGTCCGGTTCCCCCGGGATATCAGGGAGTCTGAGAGAGTCAGACGTCCAGCTTCCATAGATCTGATTTATCCTTTAATAACAGGGTTGTATCTCACACACACACACACACACACACACACGGCAATACTTTGGGGACTTTACTGTAAGACCAATCACACGGCAGGTTTTCCGTCGCCGGGCGAAAGACGCGATTTCACTTCATAACTTTTAAATGGGAGAGACGTCGAGTTTGAACTCCGCTCTCATTAAGCTTGTTTTGATTGAGGTTTTTAAGAGGTTTGGAGATCAGATCTGGCAACCCTGCGAAGTTGGGAGGGGGTGAAAATGTTCCTCCCAGTAAATCCTGCTCACAGTGCACTTTAAACCGCCCCGGGGCCGTTAGATTTGACTTTAATTATCGTCGTTAATATGAATTGTTATTGTTAGCCGATCACGCTCCTGTAATGCGGTGGGGGGCAGAGATAGTTGGGTTTCGTCCCAGATGCCCAAAATATCAGTCAGATTATTAATTATGTCGTTTCAGACCCCTGTGGAGAGTTATTTTCCAGAAATTAGAGGCAAATCCACCAAGTGTCCACCCCTCCCAAAGTCGAGACGAAAACTCGGACAGTGAGATCAGACGGAAACGAAGCTTATTTCCCGCAAACTTTGCAGAACGAAAGAAGAATGAAAGCAGAGGGAGGCTTTAAAGTTACAGGCTGCATGTACAAATGGATAGGGTTTAAATATTTAAAGGGAGCACACACACACACACACACACACACACTGTGAGAGTGTGAATAAATCGGCTCTGAAATCCTGCTCCTCACTCACTCGGCGGTCCTGGTGTGTGGTTTTGGAAAAGTCTGAGAGCCCGGGAGCTGAGCTGAGCTGAGCGGTGTGTGTGATGTGTTGTGTTGTGGTGTGGTGTGAGGTTCGTGTGTAATGGGCGATGAGGTGGAGTGTGAAGTGTGTTGTGGCTTCTCTGAACTCTCCTACAGATGTGAGTCTGATGCGGAGGCGGTTGAGTAATTCACACTTCTTTCTTTGGTAATCTTTCTCCTTCTTCTCTGAATAAAGGGAACGATTATTCACAGCGACCTTTCAAACCAACAGCCAGGGGCCTCCTCCTCCCACGCCGTCTTCCTCAGAACCCGGGCTCTCACTGACACCGTTTACCAAATGACACCAAACGGGAGTCGTGTTCTTAATGATTCACCGATTCAAACGATTCCCTGAATCAGAACGTATAGGAGACACGAGTTATGGCTTTAATGATTCACCGATTCAAACGATTCCCTGAATCAGAACGCATAGGAGACACGAGTTATGGCTTTAATGATTCACCGATTCACCTGGTTGAGCAAGGGAGTCGGTCTGCGCCCAACGATTCACTAACGAGATAAAATGATTCACTGATTCTGACTGACTCAACCAGAAAATTCCCGAACGGATCGGGAGCGAATGATTCAGGAGTCGTACGAGTCTGACTCGGAATGATTCGCTCATTGTAATCCTTGTTGATCAGGATAAGAACGATCCAGAACTAAATGATTCACTGAATCAAACTCCTGCTGTTAATCAGTAAAGACGAATCGCTTTAGGAACTCACTCTGCTGCCCGCTCTGTTTCAGCACCGGCGCCGGCGGGCACTCTGGCACCGAGTCTGACCCCCGCGGCCCAGCCCACCATCTCCCTGCTGTCTGACGCCGGCACCGACTCCCTCAGCGTGGACTCCATGACCCTGCTGCCCCCGGCCGACCCGCCCTCCCTCCTCCACCTTACCCACACGGACCAAGATGATACGGCCGAAGAGAAAAAGGTCGCGCCCATGCCAGGGGAGGAAGGGTCCGGGCCCGGGTCTGAACAGGTCATCAGCCAGGAACAGACTGAGGTTCCTGCACTGGACCCCGATGAGAACCCTGAGCTGGAGCAAGAGACCGAGATAGACTGAGGACCGGACCGGACCGGAGCGGAGCCAGGTTTGTGAGTGTTCGTGGCAGTGGGGTCACGGTTCTTTTGTTTGGGAACGTTCTGGAATGCTGCAGGGAACGGGAGAGGGTTTGGACTGGCACCTTCAAAAGCACAGCTTTGTGTTTCTGTCTTAAGCTCATTGTTCTCTCTGCTCTGTGTGTGTGTGTGTGTGTGTGTGTGTGTGTGTGTGTGTGTGTGTGTGTGAGAGGAAGCGGAGCGGGTTTGTTTTGATAAAGCGGGCCAGTGGGCGAGGGAATGTCCGCTCGGATTTACCAGTCCAATGACTGAGGCATGTACAACGAGTTCCGGCCCCGCCCACTTTCCTTATAACTGGACACGCCTTCACACTTGAAAGCAATCCGCTCTTGTGTAGGATCCACTCAGGTTCCTCCCTGTTCTGACACCTCTCTCATCGACCCGGCTAAACTTTCCAAAGGTGCTCGGGCATCTTGGCACGTTACCTGTGCCGTGCCACGCCCCTCTGCACCTGCCCGTTGCAGAGCAGACTGTCAAAGGTCTCAGAGTCCTGATCGAAACGCGATTCGGCTTCTCAAACACGTTTTGGAACTTTGGTGTGCAGTTCAGGAAGCCTGGACACGCCCCCCCCCCACCACCACCACAACCACCACCATTTCTGCCGTCTTAATTAACATCCATAATTTATTTCTAATTTATTAACACGGAGATCGGATTCGGTATCAGCAGGATTTTGCTCCCTGGATGAACCTGTTCGTATTTTGTAAAAAAAAAAAAACAAAGCAATACAGTAAATCGTACCGTATTTTTACTGTCAAATAAAACGGCTGTAAAGAAGAAGAACGAGAAAAAGGGGAAAAAAACAACAACAAAAAAAAAGATCCAAACACAGTTTGTACGTCTGCTTTTAATCTGTAGAATTAATTCCTGATGAAATTGAAAACATGCAATAAATTGTTGTACTTAAGCCACCGTGGGGTGATTTCATACCATTATTATGATTATTATTACTGAGCTGTACAGATTTATGTATCTAAAGAATAAAATTCACTTTGTAAAGGTTTTATTTCCAACATGAAAGGTTTTGTTTTTTATAAATATGGCTTTGAGTTCATACGTCTGCTCCAAAGTGGATTTAGTTTTAGTTTGGTTTACTTGTTGGTTTATTTATTTTGGATTGGGGGAGGTAGAGCTGTGAGACGTCGATTTTATAAAACATATAAATTCAATAAAAGCGGCCCAAGAATTAAACCTTGGGGTGCCCCGTGAGTCTCTAAAACTTTCTAAAAGTCAAGTCAAGTGTTGGCTGCTTTGTGGTAGCCTAGTAGGTAAGGTACTGGACTATGGACCAAAAGGTCCAGGGTTCAAATCCCACCTCGGACTGGGGAAATGACTGGGACTGCGACTGGGACCGCGACTGTCTAGACGGTTATTTAAGGTTTTTTTGGGAGAGTCAATGAGCAGTTTCTCATGTTTCTCTCATGTTTTCTGTAACGTTTGGGTGCTGCTTTATCCCGGTCTGAATGTTTTGAGATTCGGGATTTCCATCTCACACGTCCTCTACACCTACAGGCTCTGTTTAGATCCGATCAAAAGTACAGAAGTCCTGATGCACGACCAGCGCTTTGTTTCTTAAGGAGAACGTTCTTGAGTTTAAAAGTTCTCAAAAGTTGTTGGAAATCCCCTCCGAGTAGCCAAAAAAACCCCAGTAATGAAACACAGAGCAGAACTGGGCATCTGTTCCAAAGTGCTAAAAAAAATATATAAATGTACGACGATGCAGTTCATAAAGGAAGCTGCATTTCTGAATAAAGTCTAAACCCGATCGAACTTTGAAACAATTAAAAAAAAAAAAAAAGCTTTATTGTGACTGAGGAAATGGATGCAGGGCAGATCAGGATGTAACGTTACTCAGGATAAAGGAAACCCTGCTGGAGCTTACAGAAAAAAAGAACTAAAATATAAATGTGGGATTAATGCTAAACTGAGCAGGCACTTCTCTCTCAGGCAGATACAGTCGATTCTGGTTAATGGGACCAGCCGCTTATTCGGACCAAATCCTAAAGTACAGAAACAAATCCTGTTATA
>JAVSBV010041440.1:0-10000 GCA_033117975.1 Parotocinclus spilosoma
AAAAAACTTTTTTCACATGGTCATAATGGGGTATTTTGTGTAGAATTTTGAGGAAAGAGATTAATTTAATAAAATTTTGAATACGGCTGTAAAGTAAGAAAAATGTGGAAAAAGCGCTGTGAATACTTTCCGGATGCACTGTAAGTACTATAGCTTGTAACCACCTATCAAACTTGCTTTATAATGTGCTGTCTCAGACATACATCCATACGTTATCAGGAGAGAAGTTACATGGCACTCAGAGACTAGTGCTTACTCAGTTACTGCAGAAGTAGATGAGTAAACATGTTTACCGTAATGACAGTGTTTAATTCTGTCAGCAAATAGAGTGGAAAACTTACAAAATCAGCTTTGTCTCTTTTCCAGTAGAAGGGAATTTCTTGGAACTGCAACAGCATTCCTTTAAGATTCACTATCACCAGAGCACCCAAGACAGACTACAAACACAAGAAACTGTCAGACATTCAAACAGAGTTCTACTAACATTATTAATAGTTCATACGTTGATGTAGTTACTTTATTTTTCATTTTTAATAGTGGTACTAATATACAGGAGAGAGGACTTAAGACTAATAACGAAAGTTTCAACTATTTCTATATTATAAATTAACATTCCAACATAATACCTATATATAAAAAACATTTATTCAACTAAAATTATAAAATTGCTTTTATTTATTTAATGTTATTATTTAAAAGTACCTGAAGGCTTTCTGTCATATGATTACTAAAAGCATTATCTTTGTCACTTTTATGACTGTTTTTTTTATGTTTTGTCTCTGTCAAGTCTGTCTAGGTATGCACTTTATAATTGTGTCTATTTTTTTAAAAAACTATATTAATTAACTGAACATGAAATGGAGCTTAAGGAATTAAGTCTGAATATGACTGACATTGTTAATGTTTAGTTGCATTGTATTATATTATATTTGTTAGTGTAAATGCTTTTACTGTTTAAGGACTTATGGGAACACTTTTACTCACTCTGGGCAGTGGCTCAAGCAGTGATCCTATTCCAACTGTCACAATCATCACTATGAAAGCAGAGATTAGACCTGCTATCTGAAAACAAAAGTTAATATTTGACAATGATGTTCATTAGGTTATATAAACTACATGCACTCACCAATCACTTTATTATGTACATGTCCTTGTTTCCTTTCCCATAGTTCATTTTATTAGTTAGTTCAACTGACCATATTTTACCATATTAAAGTTTTACAATTACACAGTATCATCTGTTTCTCTACATACTTTGTTTGTCCCTTGTACTCTTCTCTAATGGTGAGAACCGCAAAGGACCAGCACAGATCAGGTACTATTTGGGTGGTGGATCATTCGCACCATTGCAGTGACACTGGTGGTGTGTGTGTTAGTGTGTTTTGCTGGTATGATTGAACCAGATACAGCAGTCTTTGCTGAGTTTTTAAATCTCTTTACTCACTGTGCACATTGATCACATATTGATCCACATTGAAGAGGTAAAGTCAGAGACAGCAGTTCATTTGTTGTTGCATAGTTTATGTTAGCCATCCTTTAATCTTTCATCAGTGTTTATGGGATGCTGCCCTAATGGATGCTGGTGGCTGGACATTTTTGGTTGCACTATTTTGAGTTCAGCAATTAAACTGCGATAATTAAGAAGTCCAGCAGCACTGCTGTGTCTGATCATCCACTCATACCAGGAAAATCCACACTCACAACACATCATCACCATGTCAGTGTCACTGCAATGGTAAGAATGATGCACCACCAAACAATTTTGGTACAGCAGTGGCAACTGTTATATTCCTGTCTTTGTTTAAATCGTTCTTTTTGGTGGGGGTTGTTTGTTCACAAACTGTTGGCTATACAGTGCAGGTCAAATTAATTATAATTATGGTAAAGCTTACCTGTGTTTTCCCACCTGTACTCTCTTGCACTGCTGTCCTGGAGAGTGCAGTGCTGGCCGCGAAGGATCGAAAACTGGCTCCAAATATATTACTCACTCCAAACGCAATTAGCTCCTGTAATAAACAGTTCAAGGTGAATTGAATTGATTGACTCCTCAGATCCTACAGTTTGTGTGAATGCAATGAACATTAGCTCACCTGATTTCCATCAATAACATAGTCATGTTTCACAGAGTAGACTTTAGCCACTGAAAAGGCCACAGCAAAGCCCACTATAGCTATAGGGAAAGCATCTACTGCTCCCTGTTGCATCACTTCCACATTTGGAGTTATTGGAGCCTCATATCTAAAATAAAATAGGTTACTTCAACAGGTTATATTAACAGGGTTTATAGCGCACTGTTCATGCTGGGAAATATTTTCTTATTTAGCCGCATACACTCACCACGCACTTTCCTGGGAATGCTACACTTACATTGGGTAGGGACACCAAATTGTAGAATGCCTTGAGTTTTGATATGTTGTGTATTCTCATATGCTTTTCTACTCACTACTATTGTACAGAGCAAATATCTGAATTTCTATAACCCTTTTGTCAGATATAACAAGGCTGGTCATTCTCTGTTGACCTCTCATCAACAATGCATTTCCATCCACAGAACTTAGACTCATACGCAACATTTTGAGTAAACTCACAAACTTGTTGTGTATGAAAATCCCAAGAGTTCATTAGTTACAGAAATGCATCCGAACCAACATCCATGCCACATCAAAATGACTGAGATCACATTTTCTTCATTCTGTCACAGCACTTTCTGTGAGGAGTCTGCATGTCCTCACCATTTCTATGTGGCTTTACTCTGGTTTCCTCCCACAGCTCAAGGACATGCATGTTAAGTTAATTGATTACCGGTAGACAAAACTGGCATTGACTAGAGTGTGTATATAAAGCATATATGACTTTTAATGAAATGCAACCTTGTGTGTGTTGCTTAAATGGGCATTGATGATAATAGCATCAATCAAAAATCTAACAAAAATATTACATCTATTGATGTAATATTACCTGAAACTGCTGGCCCATATTGGTATGATTTTATGTACTGCACTGCTACCACATGATTGGCTGGTTAGATAATTGTACGAATTAGTCGTTAAACAAATGATCCTAATAAAGTGTTCAAAGTGTTAAATAAGTGTATCTTTCCATGGCTGATACATCATTTTTTTATTTCTACAAACATTATCATATTAGAATACAGTTGAATACAAACTACAGAATATTCTTACCCTCTGATCATCTGTCCAACCACGGTCACGTTAAATCTTTGCTCAAAATTAAATCCATAGGAAACAGAACACGCAACAATAGTCTAGTAAAAAAGTTTAACAAACATCAGGGTTATTTAAAATGGAATGTGAAATATATGGTGCATAGACATATCTTCATCATACTTGCCATTATAACTTCAATAGGAATTGGCACAGGCAGCTTAGACTTGTATCTGTCATTGAGCTCCTTTACTGCAAACACTGCTACCATGATCACAATGGAGGTCACCAAATCAGCCATGTTGGTTTGAGTGATTTTATTAAAAATGTTCTCCAAAGTCTGAAATAAGATATAAAAACCATTTTTCTCTTGATAGTTTAAAAAATTACAATATGAATTGGGCTAATTATGACTACAATATATACTGTGAAAAAGTACTGTGAAAAAGACCAAGATTGGATTACTTAAACCATTGTTTTAGCAACGGTATAATGATAGAATGATTTCTCTTTAATCAAATACACCCAGAAAAAAATAAAACAAAAAAAAATGTGGAAAAAAATCTAAGATATCCTTTTTATATAGCTACAGTGGGGATGGGATTAAGCGTACATTCGCAGTCGACTCTTGGTCACTTGATGGATCATCGATCTCCACACATTTCTGTACTTCATCGAAGTGATCCATTAAGTATTTCGGCAGGATAGTGGAGTAGTTTGCCATTGCTTTCTCCAACCCTCCCCATTTATCCAGGCTTGGGACCGTCATACAGCTGTTTCCAGTTACACAGCTGGGGTGTTTTGCATACACAAGTCACTCACAATTTGGAGATGCCAATTAACACACATGTCTTTGGACTGTGGGAGGAAACCGGAATACCCGGAGTAAACCCACGCAGACACAGGGACGGCATGCAGACTCCAGAAAGGAGAAAGGAAAGGAGAAAAGGAAAGGACCCAAGTCGCTCCACGCTGGCATTGAACCCGGGACCTTCTTGCTGTGAGGCAAGCGGTGCTACCCACCGAGCCACCGTGCTGCCCATAGGCTACAGTGGCAAGAGCATTATTAAGCAGTAGCAGCATCCGGCAGTTTCATCAGAATGAAAGATGCCAAGTTGACCCTTCTACAGTCAGCATGCTACAAGCTTGATCAGGAATGGTCTTTTTAAGTGGGCAGCAGCCTAGAAACCACTTTTTTGGAAGGGGGACAGGTTGAATAGGCTAAGATATGCTAGAGTTCACAATGATTGTAATAAAAATCAGTGATAAAGTGTATTATGGAGTGACAAATTCAAGTTTTTTGGTCCAATCATCTACAATGTTATATTTTGTCATTATACCATATTGCTAAAGCAACAAATCTAAAAGTGGCCTGAGACTTGGTACTTTAGAGTATACACTGGGCACTTGGGTAGTGCCTATCCTTTTCCAGCATCACATAGTCTCAGCAATGATGTACATTTAAATTTATGTAATTTAGCAGACGCTCTTATCCAGAGCGACTTACAATTAATACAGTCTTACAATCCAAGCTCAGGGTGGCAGAGGTGGGTTTTAAACCCTGTACCTTGTAGTCTACAGTCCAGTACCTTAACTACTAGGCCACCACAGAGCCGGTATTTCCATAGACACATGCATCATTTCTGATTTTCGCTACCAAATTTGAACAAAAACACTTAATGGTGCGATCTTCCAAAGACGATTCACATATTCTTATCCGATTGATGGGGATAATGGACCAATATGTTATGCCATTAACCATGAAACCCAAAAGAAGAAAATCTTAGGGTGTGACCATAAGCATATAATATATATTACAATTATATATATTGTAATCTTCAGACACTCCTTTAGTTTCACCTTTGTTGACCCAGTAATATAATGAACTGCTATACAGTTTCACTTTATTTAAACTTATTTCATGTTTTTATATTATAATTATTTAATGTCTTAATTGATGATTATTATTATAACATTACATTTCTTTGCTTTATTCATGCTTTTAAACATTACATACATATATATGCACATTACTTCTTATGGGAAAATTTGCCTTCTGCAATTAAGGTTCACATTGTATACTGTGTGCTAGATATGCATACACCGTTACGACAGGCAACTCCAGTCACTCCAGTGTTGTTATTTTTATTATTCTGGTGCATAGCATGTCTTAATTATTGCTGTACTCACGTAAAAAATGTTAAGTGCTCCACTTTTGCCTGCTACATTCAGCCCCAAAACAAACTTCAGCTGGGACACCAGGATGTGAACTGCAGCAGCGGTGGTAAACCCAGAAACCAGAGTATCAGAAAGATATATAACTATAAACCCAACCTGCAGCAACCCCATACCAAGCTGAAGAAAAAAGGGAAAATATCACATCATCAAATAAATCAGCAAATAGTTATCAATTATAAATGTTCTGAAGGCTGTATTTACCAGTGCTTTTAATTTAATCTACTCATCATTTTGCTGTTTGAGCAATAATTGTTGGATATATTCAAATATCATGTTTCAGAATTCTCATGCAAATAGGTTCATATGTATACTACAAACACTAAGTGGCTCTATACAACGCATTCTTATCTAATCAGTCTTATGCACTATTGTTACTGGTTTCACAATCGTCTAGGGAACTACAATTTATAATTAATTGCCCATCATTTTTTACCTGGAAAATACCCATGAGAAATGTGACGGAAGAGGCGACTATAACTCTTTGTTGATCCTGTGTGAGTCCCTCGAATCCAGTAATGTTAGCAGGGGGCCCCTCATCAGGTATGAGTCTTGTTACAACAGAGCCAACCATAAGACTCAGAACAGGGAAAGGACCTGGGGAGTCAAAGAGAGACGCATGAAAATGGGAACAAACTATTTATTTCAATATCTTCTTTAATGTGATTAAACTTTGCAAACCATACCTACAGATAGGTGTCTGGATGTCCCCAGAAAGAAGTAGATTAGTACAGGAAAAAATGCACTGAATAGCCCATATCCTGGTGGTAAAGAAGCCAGCAAGGAGAATGCCAACCCTGGAGAATCATTACAGACATACTGTTACATTACAGAAATATTACCAGTATGTTCTCATGGTTTCTTATCACATGAATGTGGCATATTATTATTATTATTACTATGCCATATTTTTTCATATTCTAAAATATTTCCAAAACATTTATTGGGAAATGTATATTGCGCAGCAGTAAATCTAACCTGGTTAAATTGTATGTAACCTTTCTTTTGTTCATGAAGTACACACATACACACACACACACACACACACACACACACACACACACACACACTATTGCATAGTAGTTTAAAACATTCTTTATCACATGACTGACTCTGATGAAGTACCACAATCATCCATTAAAAACGCCTACCTTGCAATACAGCCACCAGTCCCGTGCTGACTCCAGACACTACATCACTGATTAGCCATTCTTTGATTTTGTAGATTTTCATCCAACCAATAAAGGGGAGCAAAGACAGTGCTGCATTTTTTGCACATTTGGAATCACACCTACAAAGCACATAAATAAATCAGAAATAAATATCTGTTTATATTCTACAGTAAGATGCATAGTGGGAGAAATCTTTACATTTAGTTTTCAACAATGGATGACGGTAACATTATTTAAATTATATATATATATTTCACTGTTACATAATAATAATATATACTTTGCTAATTGGAATTTGTTTAACATTTACTTAAATTGTTGGTATATAGTACTTACATGAAGTATTCCTTAACATGGTCTAGGATACCTTTGTGCGGTCTGTCAATTTTTTGGTACTTTTCTAAAAAGGAATCCTCAGAAAGCAGCTGTCTTGCTACCAGATAGTTTGTCTCCTCTTGCTCTTTTTCCATTTGTCTTTCCAAATGATGCATAAAACACAGAATCAGTTGCTGTCCCTTGAATTTGGATATGAGGACTCTGGGGAAATGTGTCTCCTTTTAATTTACAGACTCTTTAATCATTTACAGGTGTAAACTGGGTTGTCATAACATCATAGTCATATCCTTCCTTGTATGAGAATCGCCGTTATAAAGATGTATAAAAGACATAGTAAAAGAAATTTAATTTTAGCATTACACCACTGCAGAACGATCTATTCCCTATTCCTCTTAGCCTCATACCAATTGTTTCTCTCCATGTTCCTGCTGTTTGTAACTGATTTTATTAATGTATACTTACACTTTTCTTGCACATTTTATTCATTGTACCATATCGAGATTAAACAGTTAAGCAATTATTCTGAACTGTAAGACATGATGACACACAAGATACCGACTCGAATATTCTACATGATATTTAAAAAAGGGTAGGGACAAAGGTCAGTAATGAGGCTGGCATATTTTCAAGAAATGGAAAGAACAGAAATAACCTTCACTCCCAACTAAATTCTTGGAGACAAGCATCTGCACAAAGCAAATTCTCTCCTTACATAATGAAGCTTCCTCAGCATATACAGAACTCACTTGAAGTATACAGAACTAACCCCCCCCCCCCCCAAGGTAATGGGTAGAGAATAGTTAATGCTGGCAGATATCTAACTTAAATTATGTCTTATGCAGTCTAGCAGAACATTTACAGTGGGGAAAATAAGTATTTGATACACTGCAGTTTTTGCAGAATTTCCCACCCACAAAAAATGGTGAGATCTGTATTTTTTATCGTAGCTACACTTCAACTGTTAGAGACAGAATCTAAGAAAAAAATCCTGAATTCTGTTTGATTTTTTTTTAAATTGCATTTTATTGCATACAATAGAAAAACAGAACATTATATTTGGTACAGAAACCTTTGTTTGCAATTACAGAGGTCAGATGTTTCCTTTAGTTCTTGACTGAGTTCAGCAAGGATGTTGGCCCACTCCTCCAGCCCAGACCCAGCCACAACCCATTTTCCATGCTCTTACTGAGGGAGGTTGTTGGCCAAAATTTCACAATACATGATCTCATGAGCTCTCCTCGAGTCATTGACCAGGTCCTCCCATGTAGCTCTGGGCTGATTTCTGACTTTTCTCAGAATCATCCTTACCCCACGAGGTGAGATCTTACATGAAGCCTCAGACCAAGGAAGATTGACAGTCATCTTGTGTTTCTTTCATTTTATAATTATTGCACCAATAGTTGTTTCTTTTTCACCAAATTGTTTTGTCCTGTAACCCATCCCAGCCTTGTGCAGATCTACAATTTTGTCTCTGGTGACATTAGACAGCTCTTATTTTCCCCACTGTATGTAATTTACTGGAATATATATTTGATATAATTAAATATCGGACTAATTTAATTATGGTAAGAAAAATAACAACAACATATATTGATGTTGCTGATAACAATCTGGTTGATCCTTTCGTATTTGTTTCGGAGCACACAGCGTTTATTTTTCATAAAAAACCTGGAATACTGATCCATCTGGCAACAATACATGCTTCCACTGTCTGATGGTCCACCCTAGACACCTCTGAGCCCAGATGAGTCCACACGGCTTCTGGACACAGAGAACATAAGGCTTCTTTTTTTTCCGTTTTAAATGGCATCTGCAAATGTAACTCTGAATTGTAGTTCTTGACAAATATTTACCAAAGTAATCCCTTGTAAGTAAGTTGAATGGCAGTTCTTGATGCAGTGCTGTCTGAGGGGTCAAACATCACGTGTGTTTAGCTTAAGCTTGTGCCCCTGGCCTTTACACACTGAAATTCCTCCTGGGTTTTTTTTGAGATACACTGATTTTAAACATTTCAATCTTTTTTCATACATTGGTTGGCCAAGTAGAGATCCTCTTTGCTTCTTGAAAACTCAGCCTTCCCTGTATGCTGCTTTTCTACCAAATCATGATTACATTTACATTTACCTGTTGACCTCATTGTTAGGGTTCCTACCTTCCCCCGGTGCGTTCAGCCGTCCTCGTCGGTCGCCATTACAGAGCCATCCGTGGGACGGCTTAATATCCACTATCGTAATCATGTCCAGATCCCCAACAGCTACTTCGCGTCCTATAAAGGTGTGGTTTTTGGCGCTGTTCGGGGCCAGGTCATCATCATTCAGACGGGATTCCATCTCTGTTCGGTTCGCGTGTCTGACCACTGGTGCCCTTTCACCCTACCGCGTTCCCTAGAGATAGCGGGTAAGTCCGGGGGCTAATTAGTGCCGATGGATTGGTATGGGCGGGTAACCCTCGAGGTATTTAGTTTGTTAGGGGCACTTTGAGGGTTTTCCCGTCCCGTACCTGTGCGCTACTCGTACGGTCAGAGCTCGGGCTCTTCGGTCGTCGGCACCTACCTAGCCTCACTTCAGCCAAGTGTTAATTCTGAATAGGACACTCCCGGTCTGACTTCTTCGTTTTAGAGCTCACGCTCGCCCTCTGGTGCTTCAGCGCTCCTCGCGATTTATTCTTGTTCGCGCTTCTCGCGTATTTGAGTTTATTTTCGTGTTCTGTTCTTCTGTGTGTTATTCACACTCGTGCTATAAGCCCGCCCTGAGCTTATATGCTCGCCTTTTTGGGCTTTAGCCACTTCTGCGATTTCTTCGCCCCCTCTTTAATTAGAGGTCCTGGTTTGTTCCTGTTCTGTGGGATTAGAGGTCCTGGTTTGTTCCTGTTCCTGTCCTGTAATCCTGATGCTCGTGTTTGTGCCCGTAGGGAGAGAGCTGGCTAAGTTTGTGCGCTCCAGCTCCACCTCGGATTCGTTCTCCCTCTCCATGGACGACTTCGACATGTCCGAGTTCACCTCTGACCCGGACTCGGACATGCTGCGTCACTCGGTCATCTCGACGGACAGCGGGATCGAGCGGGACATGGGGCAGTGCTGGAGCCAGGACGCAG
>JAVSBV010041451.1:0-11244 GCA_033117975.1 Parotocinclus spilosoma
TTGAGGCTGTAGTTGCTGCCAAAGGTGGTTCTACAAAGTATTAAGCAAAGGCAGTGAATACTTATGTAAATATGATTTTTGTTTTTTAATTTTAATAAATTTTCAAAATTCTCAAGAAAACTTTTTTCACATGGTCATAATTGGTCCATTTACTGTCAGTCAGAGAAATATTATAATTCAAATACTGTCATTTAGCCAAACGTTAAGGTCCGTCCACTGCCACTGAAAAGCAATTGTCCATCCATAATCACTGTGATATATGTCTTGGCCCATCCACTGCCAATAAGCAAGCCATTAGGGTCCATATCCAGTTATATATAGAGAGATGTTGTGGTCTACTTACTAACATAGAGAGACGTGATCCATCCAATCTTAATTGAAGAACCGTCATGGTCCATATACTCCAACTGAGCAATAGGTCATTATTCATCTACTGATGCAGACAGAAACATCATGGTCTACCCTTTACCAATGATGTGTATTTTATTAATGGGTATATTTCTGAAATGCTACCGATTTCTTGGGATTACATTCCAATAAAACTTTAAGTAATATGCCCCGTGTCAGTTGTTTAGCAAATGGCTGTTGCTAACTTGGCATTAATGCATTATTGTTTTGTATAGCAAAAACACAATTGAAATACAGAACCTAGCTCTAGCTTTCCCCATAGACAATAAAGCATATTGGGTCATTCAAACCATTTTCTGAAATAAAGGATATACAGATAACAGGGTTTTTAAAATGTATATAAAAAAAACCGCAGTTGTTGAAACAGCGTGATAAAAGCAAGTATATGCCACAATTCTAATGATCTGGAAACACCATAGTAGCTAGTAGAATTCTAAATCCAATCTAAATTTACCAATATCACTCGTGTTACTTTGCATAACTTGTCAGTAGAAGCTTGTACAGATGTGTCTTGGTTACTGTGGGAATGACAGTATCTGTTCAATAACTGGATACAGCCAATCCACAAAGTTAAAAAAAAAGTATGCAGCCTTAAGCAATACATAAGACTTTAACGATTTAAGATTGAGTCTGTATGCTGTGCTTTTCTACTTTGTGTCAGTCCATCTCAGATTGAAGAGCTCACAGAGAAGCCGGCGGCATTTCTGGGTGTTGTTGATATATGGCTTTCGCTTGCTTTGCATGGTAGAGCTTTAATTTGCGCTTGTAGATGGATAGATGAACTCTGTTCACTGACTGAATGGTTTTCTGAAGTGTTCCTGAACCCATGTGGTAATATCAGTTACAGAACGATGTAGGTGTTTGGACTTGCTGCTTATTTCTCCAGATTTTCTGAATCTTTTGATGATGACAGTTGATGATGAAATCCCAAAATTTATTGCAATTGCACATTGAGAAAGGCAGTTGTTCACAAAGTGGCTTGGTCAGGAATGGTCTTTTTGGTAGGACAGCAGCAAAAAAAAAAACCCCAAATAAACACTGTTTTTGAAAGGGGAACAGGGTAAAAAGGCTAAGATAGGCTTAGGCTTAGGTTCACACATATTGGAATGAAGTTAAATGGAAAAAAATATTATGGATTGACGAATCCAAGTTCTAATGGTGCCGTAAGATCGTGTAAGACAAGCACAGTACTGTATGTCATTATATTTCTCTGATGCACATGCATGTACAATATTGCCACTGGTAATATCATATGCTTGACTATTTATTTTAGTGTAATTAGCATGATTTACAGTTGTGTGAAACCTTTCATTATGCATCTGTGCATTTTGAAATATCACCTAATTTTTGTGAGCTGTGTAATATTCGTTCATTCGGGATCGGGACCTTATTCTGGGAACCCTGGTGCAACATGTGAATACATGCTGGATTATCCATTCTTTGGCGGTTTCTACACAGTTATTTATAATCACTCATTCCTAGAGAGTTGCTATTCCCCCCCGTGGCTCGCTTTTGGGTGGTAGAAGGAAACCCAAACTTCACTCATGACTGTAGCTAAAGGTTTGAAAGATGTCCATCCATTTCTGGTTTCTGTAATTACTGTATTAGATATTTTTATACATATGATATATGTGTTTTTTCCAGTGTACTGCACATTATTCCATTAAAACATTTCTATTAATGGTAATAAAATTGTGATGCTATTCCTTTGTTTGAAGCAAACTTCAGAACACGAATATATAATCCATTGTCTTTTATTTTAGTATAGAGGTAATATCGTATGTACAAATATGTTACATGATGGAATATAAAAACAATAATACATAGTACAATTGCACTTTAAATGGAATTCATTTGTCTGCCTGAACAAAGGAGGCAAAGGTGCTGCCTTCAGTACTGAGGAGCACCTCTGGTTTATCGTACTCCAGAATCTCCCCTCTCTTCATCACAATGACCAGATCTGCATTCAGGATGGTGTGCACTCGATGCTGCAGGGTTCAAAGTGAAATGTAAGCTTGTTTACTGAAACTGACTCAACCACTACACATATTGTGTGTCATAACATGTGTACACTCTCTGAGCACCTTATTTGGATTTACTTTATTAGGGTCACCAACCTCAGGGTGTATCGAAAAGTTATTTGAGTTACTGTAGCCTTTTTGTCAGCTCAGACAAGTCTGGCCGTTCTTCTTTGACCTTTTTTAATAATAAGGTGCCCTTATCCAGAACGACGTACAACTTCTAGTCTTACACTTCAAGCGATGGTGGGTTGTTTAAGGACCCAACCGTAGTCCTCTTTAGTGCACCATACCAAGCCAACTCTAAATTACGTTGTGTTTTTAAATCTTACTGGATCGGCAACTACAGAAAGACTCAAACCAACAATCAAGGCACTCTTAAAACCACAAAGCCAAACTCTAACCATACTTTTCCCCATGTGAACATAACCTGTTGGGACTGTTTCTCTATTACTTCATTAACTGCTACAAGATGATTTGGTGATTTCAATTAGTAAATTAATAAAGTGACCGTTACTGTTGATTACTTACCGCTATAGTCACCACTGTTCTGTCTGCAAAGGCTGTCATTACAACTTTCTGTAAAATACTTTCCTGCAAAGTAAATGTACACAAAACCATAAACATCTGCATTACCTGCAATCAAGTATATGGATTAATAAATACATTATAAATGCTTTTGCACATATACAATAAATCTGCTTTTTACTCATACTTTTGACATGCCCAATTCCACAGTCCCTTAGACTTTCTTTGGTGAGAATAAATTCACTTATAGCAGTGAATAAATTTCATTGCATTCACCATCCATTTTTGCTAACACGTTCATCGACTGGTGGGGCTGCTGCAGTGGCAGTAAGATGATTCCTTGTCTGACCTTCTCTTCCTCAGAGGTTGAGGTGGTGGGGCAGCTCAATATATTGCAATATATTAAGCACCTTCAGTTCCCATTTTGACCCCATGGGTCTGTTGGGGAGAAGGAGGGTGGTGTTCCGAGTCATTGGGTACAGGTGAATGTGCTACCTGGAGGGCATGTCAGTCCATGTAAGTTCACCAACTGGCCTTTATGTGTGGGTCTGAATGAACTACTGGATCTTACACCTGAATCACAAACCCTGAACTTTTAATTATCTCTATTATTCTAGCCACCTTTACAGTGAACAGGTCTATATTTGATGCGTACAGGCACTGAATGCCATTAGCATACAGTGGCAATAGTATGGCTTGAACTAACCAACTTCCACCTGACAACAAAATCCACACTAATACCCCTGATTTCAGATATAACATTTAAATGTCCACATGGATATTTTAAATATCCCCTAATTTTTGTGAGCAGTAAATATAAAATTGTGTATCCTCTTAGACTAAACACCACTGCAAAAGTATAGTCATCAAATGTCATGTCAATCCCTCCTGTTTTTCTACATACCCAGTAAAGTAATAAAGTTTATATTGTTCATTTAATACCACCACAATCCATTTACTCATCACTGAGAGTCAGTCATTATGACAGGACAATCTAGGGACATAAGTAATGCCTTCTCTTCCCTACCCTCCCTGCTACTCTCTTTCTTACCGTAGCCATATCTATGGATGCAGTGGCCTCATCCATGATCAAGATGCTGCTTTTACGCACAAATGCCCGTGCCAAACAGAACAGTTGACGCTGGCCTTGGCTAAAGTTCTCCCCACCTTCTGTCACCATGGCATCTAAAACACGTAACAGCACAGGAACAAGAAGAGAAAAAGAAATATTGCAATACTAGATATAGAAACCATAAAATAGCCTCCAGTGTAACACATACAAGCCTTATAAGTTTCAGTCTTTTTTTTTACTGTTGCCCCCATCTTCAGTGACTGTAAACAGCAACTGTAATGATTTACTTATTACACTGAGTGGGCAGTATTTATAAGTAGCCGCTTCAAACAGCTGACACAAGTGATATAGGGTTTCTTTGAATTAATGCTGGCTTCAGATTCTTTCATATAGTGATATCCAGAGCTGTAATTGAGGGGAATTTGGGAGGGGGATCAACATCCAAGTGTCCAACAGCCCCATATTTGCAAGAGCTAGAAAATTGCAGGACGTGCACTTTCAAAATTAGGGAATGTTCAGATACTCCAGCACTTTCAAACAGAATTCAGTTTAGTGCTTTTTCACCAGTAAAATTTATTTTTTTTGCATCCTATTTGCGTCTGCTAAACAAATGAACTGTGCTGTACTTTCGGTATCAGTTCCAGTCCTCATACCATCACTGAGGGCAATAACGCCCCCTTCCTTCCTCCGTTTCACTGAGCATGCCAACCTACCCACTAAGGCCACATGAAACTACAGTGACTTTGTTTACTGGACTACATGCCAAAACTCACTTATTTCTACATTATTATATTTATTATTTAATTTATCATAAAAAACATTGTCTGCTATTCGAACAGCTAAGTCTCTGGTTATATTCAAACATCATTTGAAGACTCATTTATTCCGTACTTACCTGGACTAACACCCTAACACTAGGAATAGATTAAATTACTGATCTCTTAAAGCACTTTTATAAGCCCCTCTGGATAAAGGTGTCTGCTAAATACTGTAAATGTTTTCTATACTATAATTTTATATTCTATAATATTGTATTCTATTTAATTTATCGTATTCTATATATTATTATATTGTACTTGTAGTATTTTCTTTTTATGTTTAGTTTCTGTTTATTTAAACTACTTGTATAGACTTATTAACTAGGTAACTTAGTATAATTTTTGTGTATATCATCTAGGTTACCCAAGAAGGTTAAGTCCTTTTTTTAAGTCTTGTGCTCCCACGATTTCTTGCTTATAACATTTGGGGAGTATTTCCTTTCCACTGCTACCCTAGGCTTGCTTTATTACGTTGGGCGTAGATAGTTGTAAAAGCTTTGCTTTGCTGTAAAAAGTATATATAAATTTGACCTTACTTGACTTGGCAGCCCTTAGAGAAATTGCACAAATATCAAAATAATGATATAGAAATATTAAACAGTAATAAGAACATCCTGGTGACCCTTGTGGCTATGTGCTGTTTTAAAGGAAAAAAAAAGATTTCTTTATCTTAAAACAAGAAAACTATTGGATTAACTTAAACATGATACATGTGTGATTAATAGTTTATTTGCTTCGAAGTTCTAAATGAAATTGGTAAATATGCATTGTTAGTTTCAACTACATTCTTATATTGTAAGTAAACAATTAGTCAGTTTTAGTTAATTTAAACCACCCTTACCGAGTCCTCCAGGCAGGAGCTGGACTACGGGTTTTAGTTGCGCTATTTCCAGTGCTTCCCAAAGCATACTGTCTGTAGCCTTCATCTCTGGGTCTAAATTAAAACTAAACAAACAATGTAATTCAGAGCATGTTAGTCAAATTTGAATGTACACATCTGTAAATATTCCATAAATGTAGCTGATCAATCAGGAAATGCTTGTTATCCAGTATTTACATGGAGCTACAAGCCCAATTTATCTAAGACGTAATGGAGAGCTGTTTCACAATGTCATTTAGGCTATAAAATGGCTTGCTGCAATCTGTTAAAATCAGCATCTTACTGCATGACTGAACACACCAATCTAATGGAGGCAAAAACATATATATATATATATATATATATATATTTTTTTTTTTATTATAATTGTTTAAGACTTTTTTTACAATATTGTAATAATCATATTAATAATAGGTAAAATTAGGCCAAAAAAGACAAATTGTCCAAGAGTCAACACCCATAATCATTTATAGCCAGGATTCCAAAGATAACTAATTAAAGTGGGTCGAAATTAAGGCCTTCCCCTTTCCCTTAATGATCACATTGACACTTGTTACTTATGAAAGTCTAATATATTATGTATGAGTACTTAACTGTTTGACATTGCACTAGAAGCTGTAGTTGCTACATTTGTTAATTGTTAGCCATTCTACACAGCTAGTATGTCCAAACTGGGAGAAATTTGGTAATAATAACATGGTCCGTACTCAATCGCTCCATCAAAGATAAATAAATTTCTGAAAAAAAGCCTAACCGGATTGTTCCACTGAAGAGAATTGGATCTTGGAGGATGATAGAGAAACGGCTCCTCAGTGTCTGAAGAGGCAGCTTTGCTATGTCAATATCATCTATAATTATCCGTCCTATTAAAAGACGCACAAAAACAGCACCATTGCAGATAAAAGTATCACATAACTGAACATGGATAATAGTAGATTATGTTAAAGGGTACCCTCAAAGGCATCCACCATTCGGAAGAAGGCTAGGGAGAAGGACGACTTGCCACTTCCTGTCCTGCCGCAGATGCCAACCTTTAATAAAAGCCACAAGATCATAAGATCATTTTTGTTGTATATATTTGTAGTCATACTGGGCACAGTCAACATCACATCGGAATTTAATGAAGGTCTATATATGAGCATATATTTGAACAGAAATTAGTGTTATGTCTGTTGCGTATCACAGAGTTTGTGCAGGGAAGCGATTTCATTCCAAAGAGATATTGCTGTACCTTTTGTCCTGAACTGATGTGGGCATTGACATGTTTTAGGACAGGCTTCAGATTGCTGTCGTACCTCACACTCAGGTTCTGGATTTGAATCTCACCCTGCTGCGGCCAGCCATCTGGGACCTGAGATGCAGCTGAGAGAAAAAAAAGTGGTGGTGGTGGTCGTGGTGGTGGTGGTGGTGTGTGTGTGTGTGTGTGTGTGTGTGTGTGTGTGTGTGTGTGTGTGTGTGTGTGGTCAATGGCAGACAGGAGAAACAAATGAATGGGTGACAACACAGAAACCATGTGGGGGTGAAGAGAGTGACAAGAAAACAATTCAGCAAATGTTAAAAGGGTATGAAAATTATACAGATACCCATTAAATTCTAATTTTAAATCTCCTGCAGCTGAGTAATTGTATGTAGATGAGTCTTTAGTCATTAGCAGTATTATAAAAGCCTGTTACTCACATAGTAGCCCTTCATAGTTCTCTGGTTCTGTTTTAAGCAGGTTGTTAATCCTCTTCACCGCTCCTAACTGCACTTCCATATCAGCCAGGTTACGCACCATCCAGTTCAGGTAGTTTGACACCTGACAACACACAATAAAATGTGGTCTGATCTAAGTCTGAATTATAGACAAGCTCAATCTGCCTCAATTACTAACTCAAGCATTTCGTACTTTTCATTTCTTTACATTATGCAAGCCCTTGTGTTTAGAAACTGGTTTGCTTTGTTAACAGCACTAACATTTCCTGTAGCGGCTAATACGAATTCACAATAATGAGGTCATAATGAGACATATCAACTATTCTGTCCCAAAATTAACTTTTAAACTAAACATTTTCTAATCTCACACATACCAACTGTTTTGCTATTTTAAACCAAATGATATAATATTATGATTTGTTGAATAATGACCATGCGAGTCCATTATGTTAAGGCTTAGCACGTAACAATGGTTTTCCCCAGTTTCCAAAATTTTCACTAACACACTTTTACAATTAACATAGGCTCATACATTTACATTCACATTTATGTTTTCATTTGATGTTGATCAAATCTTAACGAATATTCTAGTTATTCTCCAGACCATGACTTTTATTTATCTTTAATAATACATTTTATACATCTTGTAACAAAGGCAGCTTATGTGGCGCTTCCAGGAAACTTGGCTTCACACCAACTGGACTGATCTTATAACCAATGAACTTCTCAAGGAAAACACAGTGTTGGCTCCTAATTCTTAAAAGTATTTATGTCTTCCTTTGTATAATTTTATTTCTTCTACAAAATAATGGTAGAAACATGTGACAAATGTGATGTCTAAATGAAACATAAATAAGGATCACCCTTAAGTCTCCTGAGCTATGAAGGCCAACCAAAATGAACATTAACATTTCCCTGTGCATTGGTATAAGGTCTGGAGTTGACCAATGTAAAATACAAATTACAAAACACTACCCTGACTTTCTCCTGTAAAAGCACCAACTAATGTGTGGAGCATGTCATACCATTAGAGCATATGTTAGGCCCAGTCCCACCAGGCCAGTGGACAGGTGATTGTACAGAGAGCTGGTGATGGATGCCACTGCCGCTATGAGTACAATGCAAGCGCCAACATATTCCTGGAAAGGTCCAAATTAAAAATAAGCAATAATAGGTTTAAAAATATCATGTCCATATCACAGAGGTTGTGATATTTTCCACTGCTAAATATACATCTGTCCACGTCCTATCAGTGGAACCTAAACTAATTATGTGTTGTACATCTATAGTGCCATGTAATACAGGAAAATCCCATCAGGTAAGTGCATATTACAAGTCACAATGTCAGATAATGTGTTTGTGAAGGTACACTAATTGCCAAAAAATAAAGCACAGATATGCAAATGATTAGGAACTGGGTCTTGCCAAAATAGGATGTCTTAGACTGATATAAAGGCTCTCAGAGGTTAATTTTGGATAGTGTACCATTTGGTGATAGATTATTGATATAAAACATATGCCTACTGATGTTGCAACCTGTAGATCCTGATTCAGGCAGAAACTGGTGTGAACTAGTGGTTTGTGTGAATGGTGGCAACAAAACTGTGGGAGCTGTTCATGTTTGTTGGTAGAACAAGAAATACTTTCTACTGGTGATCTGTCGGGGCCATTAGGAGGCATGTTTAGCAGACACTGAGCTCTCGCCAAAAGGTACACTATCCAAAATTAGCTTCAGAGAGTGCTCTTGTGGCAAGACCCAGTGTCTAATCAGACCACCTGTAATAATTGAAATATCCGACATTTCTATCTGGGTGTGTTATTTTTGTTAATTAGTGTAATTTTAACTTGGTAACTTACCATTCGGACCTCCAGCCAACGGTTTGCAGCGGTGAGAAAGACAGAAGCCACATTATTAGCATCTGTCAACTCCAGGAGCTTCTGGCGAAACCTGGCCTCGTACCTATAACAAGAGATTACTGATCAACTCAGGAATTAGCTGCTGCTACGAAACAATGTCAGGCAGCAGGATTCTTTTAGGTTGGCAGGTATCTGGGTAAAGCTAGTGGTCAACTGATGTGAAGCATATGTCATTTTTGTCAAAAATCGGGCTTTTAATAGTCTGCCACTAAAAACATATATAAATATGTTCTATATGGAAATAAAATTAGCTAAGTCTCTGTGTGTTTGTTTTATTACAGTAATTGTACTTTCAGTGATATATGTCTAGTTTTCAGGCAGTAAATCTGTAATAATGAGTTGCTGATGGCACCATAAATTATATTCATGAGACTTGAGAGCCCTATTAACTGAAAATGATGATGCCCAGGACATTCGATTGCCTTTTTTAACATTTACTTAATTTTACTATTACTACAACTTAATTATTTCAATTAATATCTAGGCCTTCCATGGAGAATGAGTCCCTTTTTGAGTCTTGGTTCTCCCAAGGTTTCTTTCTTCTATATTCAGGGAGTTTTTCCTTTCTACTGTCGCCCTAGGCTTGCTCAATTGGAATAGGCCTTTTAAGATAATATAATATTGTAAAGCTGCTTTGAGACAATGGTCCATTGTAAAAAGTGCTATGTATATGAATCTGACTTGGTTGATGGCTCACTCTCACCTGAAGGCCCGGATGGTGGTGAGCCCCTCAACTGTCTCAGAGAAATGAGAGAGTAGCGGTAGCTGGGTGCTGTCCTCAAGCTGCTGCAGATCTCTAAATGAACAATCAGACAATTCACAGTTAAACAACTGTCTTCACAAAACAAGCTTTCATCTTCTTTCATATCTCAATAATTTGACTCATTTTACTTTTTGTTTTTACACTGCTGCATCATACAGTGGTGCTTGGAAGGGTTTGTGAACCCCCTCTGCCCCCATTATATATTTTTTATATTTCTTCACACAAGTCTAAAAATAGATAAAGGGAACCCAAGTGAACAAGTGAGAAAATGTTATTCATTGTCATTGACTTATTGAACAAAATGATTTAATATTACATATATCTATTAGAATAACAAGACCTTGGCTACTTAGTTGAACTGTTACTGAAATACTACTGCAAAAGCATGCTGTAAATGGGCTTGTTAATGTGTTGGGTGTAGAGAACACACTAAAACAGGATTGAGAAACACTGCACATGACACTAAAAGGAAAGGTTTACATAATTTTGCCACTAATGTATTATTAGACATTTTAAAATAAATTACAGAGTATAACATTTTGTCTCATTTTTTTAACTGTTTTAGGGCTTGTGCAAAAATACAATAGGATAAATACCACTAAATAATGAGAGTTTATTTGTACTGAAATTAAAATGGAAAAACACATGTAATTAAATGGGTGTCTAGTGGCAGCTGCTGAATGCCATCAATACTGGTTTAACTACATTCGAATCCGGTAAATTGGACCACCGGTTAATGGGACCAGCCGCTTATTCAGACCGAATCCTAGAGTACCGAAACAACAATATACATTTTCTATTATATATAATATATAATCTATTATATACATGTAATGTTATTTGGGCAGCACGGTGGCTCGGTGGGTAGCACCGCTTGCCTCACAACAAGAAGATCCCAGGTTCAATCCCAGGGTGGAGCGGCTTGGGTCCTTTCTGTGTGGAGTCTGCATGTCCTCCCTGTGACTGCGTGGGTTTACTCCGGGTACTCCGGTTTCCTCCCACAGTCCATAAACATGCGTGTTAGGTTAATAGGCGTCTCCAAATTGTCATTGACCTGCGTATGCAAATCACCCCAGCCGTGTAACTGGAAACAGCTGCACGCCGGTCCCAAGCCCAGATAAATGGGGAGGGGTGGAGAAAGCAAT
>JAVSBV010041462.1:0-11243 GCA_033117975.1 Parotocinclus spilosoma
GAGAGAGAGAGAGAGAGAGAGAGAGGGAGAGAGAGCGAGAGAGAGAGAGAGAGAGAGCAAAAGAGAGAGAGGGAGAGAGAGAGAGAGAGAGAGAGAGAGCGTGAGAGAGAGAGAGAGAGAGAAAGAGAGCGTGAGAGAGAGAGAGAGATAGGACGGATGATGCGGATACGGATGGATGCTGAATATAGGTGGCGATGGTCCAGCTGGGTATAGAATGCGCTCACTGCGCCCTCTAGCGTTATCAGAACTGAGAACTGAGCTAACGCACTCCTGAGAACTGTTCATGTTGTTTATTGTTCTGATCATTTGTTAAGGGAAAGCCGAAAATTCACTTAAGTCATGAAATGGTTTAAATGTGATCTGAATTTGAAAAAATATTATTTCTTTAAATTTAGTCATTAGTTGGTAATCTTTCACAGTCCACGAGCTTCAATAGTTGATCCACGAAATCAATAGTTGGTCTCACATCAATCATGGCCACAAATAGTACTGTTTTTTAATTTCTTAGTACAGAAATTAGTGCCATTATGTCAGTTTCACATGGAAAATAGATTTTCATAGACAAGTAAATGGCATAAAAGATAAGTATTTGTACACCACCATACCACTTTCAGGACAAGTCTGTTGTCTGCTCTGCCCCTTATAAAACCAAGTCCATAAAAAACATTTGCCTATATTTTTCTTGGGCGCCACACAAAATAACATTACAGGTTTTGAGTGTACTGACCACTCCCTAGAGAATACTACACTATATACATGTTTTCAAGCATGAGCAGAACAAGAAAGCTTACTGAAAAATCCAATTACTCAGATAAAATTCCTCCCTTTATTGGATTTAGTGCCGTCTACATGACTATTCGACTAATCAGATAAACGCAGATATCCAGATGAAGATTTCTTCATTTTGTCGTTTAGGTTTCCTTCCTCCCTTTACCCTTGCATGCAGATTGTTTTCACAAGAAGGGGAAGTCTTCTGTTACTCTTATATCAGCAAGTATCCTTCAGGTTCTTGGTGTTTTTCCCAGCTTCTACCTTGACTTTAACAATTCCTGTTTCTTAATCAAGCCTTCAACTGCTTTGTGACCGTCTCTTTCCTCAGATTCTCAGTCAGATGTTTGAGAAGTTGGTGAACATCAGGTGCAAGCACAATCCAATAAAAAAATTGTTGTGGCAGAATTCCTACGCTTATATGCTTAACAGGTCAGAAAAGGAATTTAGGCACTTTTTAAAAGCATAAATAATTTATTAACACACACACACACACACACACACACACACACACACACACACACACACACACACACACACACACACACACACACACACGGCATTGTTTTAATAAGTTGACAAACAAAGCTTTGCTCACTTCATACATGTTTTCAAGGATTTAGTTTAGTAGTGTTTAAAAAATGTTTATTTGGGCACAAGTCCAGTAGTAAACATACTGACAATCAGTAACGTTTTCAAAAACATTCTTTAGTTTAACACCCTATTCCCAAAAAGACTGCTTGTAACACATTTAGCAACACAGGAAAATGAAAGTCAAGTGGGCTCAAATATCAAGACCCAGCATAAATAAGTCTGGAACATTAGTTCCCAAACCAAGGTACCGTAACCATGTAAAAGAAACTGACAGATGACTATAAAGACTGACCTACATAAAGAGACTGCAATTCATGACCATGTATCATATCCATTACACAATGCCACCTTAAAGTTGAACAAAAATGCTTCTTTGCATAAATCTTATTGATCATTTTATGCTTTTCTGGAATCTCCCAGGAAGGCAACAATCTGCAAAAATGCATGTTCAGTCTCAGCTGATAAGTTTGATGGTAGCAGAGCCTTTAATAGAACTCTCCTTCAATCTAAAACAAGAACACAGTCGCATCAAAGCAATCAGTCCCTTATATACAGCCAGAACATTATATACACTGAGCCTGAAGGCTTGGAGGAGTTCAACATTTGGCAACATAAGTTAAAAGCAACAAGTATTTGGCTGAATACAAATAAGCAGTCATCATATCCCTTTTGTGTACTGCTCAAGACTCCCTGTACTCCCACGCAGTTCAGAACAGATAAGTTATAGCCACACTCAACATTACCGACAACAGTGAAGATGGACAAGTAGCACTTTTTCTGTTAATGCTGCAGTCCTGGCATTAATGCTGGTCCTGACAAGTGTATAGCAGGGCTGATTTGGTCAACATTCAAAATATAGGTTAAGGCGGCACTAAAAGTCACTGTTCTATTCTTGCTCCTCTTGTACAATGGCATCACTGAGAAAGGCCTCTTTTTCAGGCATAGGTGGTCCATCTGTTTTATCTTCGATGCTGTTCGTGGCCAAGGCAGCCTCTGCACTGTTTCTCATTCCGTATGCAAAGTAGATGATAAAGCCTGGATAAAATGACATCCCAACACAAATGATTAGATCACAGTTTTTCATCACGCAGGTTTTAAACAGTTTTAAAATGTGAAAATAAAAACAGACAAACTGAACACCTAGGTTTTTCCATTGGAAATCTGGACTTAATTACACTACAGCAAAGTCGCAAAGAAACAAGTGTTTTACTGTGAAAACAAACAAAGTGCAACAGCTGAGAACCTCTTTAATACACTGCTCACAAATATTAGGGGATATTTCAAAATGAATATGTGAAGTAAATAAATAAAGAATCATTTGATTTCATGTCATTAAACAAGATCATCAGAAAAGTCAAAGAAAGTTGTTCAATTACACAAATGAGTTGTAAACAATTATTCATGAGTAGCAAATGACATTTATGTGGTGAACAAAAGAAAGTTAAGATGGACGAGAGTGACTCACATTGACTGTTCAGTAGGGTGTATGGTTACCCAAGACTGCCAAAACACTAACAGTGATGGGACATGGACAGGATCAAACTGTCCAGCAGTTCTTGTGGGATCATCTTCATATTCACTTTGAAATATCCCCTAATTTTTGTGAGCATAGTAGTCCTGGGAGTATGTACTAAGCTTGGACTGATAAGGAAATTAAGAAAAATGATTATCTTCTAAAGGATTATCACATTCTTTTTATTTTTATAACTTAAATATGGGATTAAAGGATTAATTCCATATTTCCTAGGGGAATTATGGATTCAGTCATCGTCAGGCACACGAATGGATTATTGACGAAAAGCAATTCTGTTTACATTTCATAAACAACATAAGAATTCCCTTTTTTTAATGTACAATCAATAATCGTGAGTAAATTGAATCATGAACAGGGAGCATTGTAAATATTAATATATTAAACTGCTTAATTTAATTTACTCAGGATTTATTAATTAATTCACCTTAACAATGAATTAGTCAGACTGTATTCCCATCATAAATTGAGGAGTACCTGAATTAAAATTAATAAAAGCAGTAGTCTATGGTTCAATGGGAAACCATGGGGACATATCTTCAGAGGTTAGTTCTAACACAATCTGTGTGCGACAGAATAGTAAAAACTAAACACCATGACTGTACATAATGTGACTGGATCAGCACTCAGAGTTGTGTGTGCTAACAATTTAGTGCTAGTGGTGATTAAGACTCACCGATCAACATCCAGATTGCAAACCGTAGCCAGGTGCCTTTGTCCAGTTGCATCATCAGGTAGACATTAATAAACATGCTAAATACAGGGAGGCATGGCAGAAGAGGAACCTGAAAGAAAATAACAAAAATATCACTATTATTCAAGCAGCAGCTCTTAATGATTTCTCTTATCATCTTATCATGATCCTATATTACTACAGAATCCATGAAACAGTAGCAATATTCAACCAATAATCTGAAACCAGATGTTATCAAATGCAGTAATCTTAATTATTTTTGTGGCAAACTTAACCTATGTTTAAATGCATCAAGTCTATCAACATTTCAATATTTCAAACATGCCAATATTTTGAGTTACCATATTCATAGCATGTGTTTCATCGAATGTCTTACTTTGAAGGAGAGTTTGGTTTTGCTCTCGGGTTGCCGCCAGATAATAAACATGAGGAGAAGACAAACTGCTAATAAGACACCCATCAAAGCCAAAGACCAGACCTGCAATGCACCATGTACAGCAACAACACAGAAAATGCACACCAAGAAACCTGTAGAGAGAGCAAGAAACAAACAACTTACATATCCTGAATATACAGTACATACATTTCTATTACATTTACATTACATACATTTCCAGCATTTAGCAGGTGCCCTTATCCTTATCCAGCGCCACTTACAACTGATACAGTCTTACAATCCAAGCAATTGTGGTTTAAGGGTCTTGCTCAAGGACCCAACTGTGGCAGCTTGGTGCAGGCAGGATTTGAACCTTGCTCCAGAGTCCGGTACCTTAACCGCTAGGCCCACCACAGTCCTACCACAGTCTTATACACCTGGCATAAACTATGAGATATCTATATAGAGCTTTGTTCCCCCTACTTATTTAATTGAACAATGCAATTAAATCAATATTTAATTAAACTGTTGATATCTACTTAGTTTCTGTATTTTGAACTGTTACTACTGACTTATTATTGCTTGCATTTTTCATCTAAGCCATCCAAGACCCAAGAAGGTTTCTTACTTATAACATTTAGAAAGCAGTTTTCACACAGTGTTCAATGTGCTAAATAAATAAATCTGACTTGACATATGGCCTGAATGCTATAGAAAGCTTGATTAACCTTAATTAGTGCTTTGTCAGATCAGCTTTGCAGATCCTTGTCACAGACCAATTTTTTGTTTGATGGTCATGTCTCAAGAGTTATTATCCATCACTGCATCTCACTTTAGTGGTAAATCTTTTGCCATGAAAGACATGCTTTTCTGTAGTCCCAACAGCACTCCCTAATATTGACAGACTAATTTACATTTTCAGACTTGTGTTAGTATTTGCCTGGGGTTTTAAAAATGAAATTAAACATTTTTATATGTTTCACTCTCTCACTCTCTCCTTTAATTTTCTGACCTATAACACTGGAGCAGATCTTGGCAGTTAACCCAGAGAGGTGTGAGGGCTCTGTGTTCTTAGGCGCGATCAGGCTGCAGAGTGTGAATTTTTCCAAAGATACAGTCAGACACCTCGAACTTTGCTCGCTGATGGAATCAGGCTCGCCATCATCCTGGGAGGCGGCAATTTGATACTGCACGCTCACGCTGGGCTGTTCCCGCTGATACCTGCTCATAAGCAAAAAGGGAGCAAGGAAATAACTGTCATTACAAACAATCCAAAACCCAGTCAGAACAATCAAAATCTTCACCATTTCCCAAACATGGGTCAGCCAATGCATCCTACATCATACCTCAAAACCAAAACACAGGCAGCCACTAGGGTATAAGCCAGCAGTGTTCCAATAGACATGAGATCCACCAGATCTTTCAGATCAAACAGAAAAGCCATCACAGCTACACAGAAAAGAGAAAACATTTAGCTTTGGCAATTACTAACAGATTATCGATAGAGCATGGATGTTATTTCAGTTGTATCATACACAGGAAATATTGCTAAATTATTACATTTAAACATATGAGATTACAAGTTAATTTGTTCTATATGACACAAAGTACCCTCAACTAAATGGTTACCATTTGTAATTATCACATTAAAAACAAAACAAAACCAAAGAAAATACCATACGCCATATACAAACAATTGGGACACTATCTCAATCTGGAACATTGTACAGCCTCTCAAAACTAAAGTAACAGTACAAATATGCTTGGCTGGAATCAAGAATACAAATCAAGAAATGAGCCATCATAGAGTCTGTCCGAATCCCAGGTCAATTCTTTTAGATTCTAGTTTCAATCCCAATCGGATTTGCTCAAGATTTAGCCATTAATCAGTTTTATTTTCTTCAAAAAGAACACACTGTTAGTGGTATTCGTCCTCACCTGCCACAATTCCAGAAGTTATAGTCGCAATTACAGGGGTTTTGGATTTAGTGCTGATTTTAGCCAAGAATTTGAAGAGCAGCCCATCTTCTGCCATGGCCCATATTATTCTGGGCATTGGAAACATGGAGCCTAGTAGACTAGTGGAGAAGACAGAGAGAGACATGCAGTATGAATCATGGTTATAACATTAAAAACTTCCAGTTTAGGTAGAAACCATTCATAGTTTTTAACAGAGAGAAGCGCTGTGAGACTGTATTACAATTACATATACAAGGCACTGTTCTATTGACTTTCCTTACTAACCTTCTCAGTTCTCAGAATTAGCACAGGTTAGCCAGCTGAGTATGGATTGTTCATTGCAGCCAAGTAGGATCAATACCTGACATTTCTTGTTTAGTTATTTAGCGTTAATGTTCAAACGCTGATGGGTGTCATCAGATGTAGCTCCTGATGAAACCTTCAGCCTCATGGGCCCATTGTGAATTTTTCAACATTCATCTTAGTCATTCTTCAACATGGGAAGGAGCAAAGAACACACGATTCAAAGCCAAATAGAAGAAATGTGTGTTGACTTTTGCCAGCCAATGTCAAATAACTAGCGTGTCGATGTAACCTTGTGTCTGTCCCATTTACGGGACCATGGTGGCCTAGCAGTTAAGGTACTAGAATATGGATCGGAAGGTCCAGGGTTCAAATCCACTTCTGCCAAGCTGCCACTGTTGGATCATGAAGCAAGGCCTTTAATCCACAACTGCTTGGACTATAACACTGTATCAGTTGTATGTATTTATAAATGTGAATGTCTGATATTTTGGGGCTGTTTTTCCTCCCATTGCCATGCAAACCTCATAAAAACTGCCTCTACCAAAAATCTAAAAATAATCTAAAAATCAAGCTTCTGCAGTAGTCATCTCATTCCCCTGAACAAAATCACATAGAAAACCTGTGTGTGAGCTACAGTGCAAGAGGAGAGTGCACCACCCTTTAATCAGTTATAAACAGTTTACTCATCTTTACCGGGGAGCCATTAATTGTTAAATGGTCGACTGATTAATTAAGCAGTGTTATTTGAAATATTCGGCACTCATGTGGCCAATATTTATAAAGGAGGGAAAAATGCAAAAAAAACTTTGCTTCCTGCATTACTACTTGCAGCTTACATAGTGTGACTACTAAGTGATTAAAAACAATGATAATGAGAGAGTGAGGGTGAGGGCAGGGCCATATATAAGGAGATTAAAATTTCAGTATTACTTGTTGTTCTTAACTGGATTTGGGACTAAAAACAAAATAAGGCTGTACTAACCTGAACTACTCCAACATTATTTATTTACACTTTTTAGTTCCCCCCCCCAGAAACATGACGGTGATGTTATCTGGTAAACAAATGTAGCTAAATGCAATGAAACTTATAGTTTATTGTATTTATCGTCAATGTTATTATTTTTTTTGTTAATAAAATATATATTTAAGTTCAGTAGTTGTGTCTCAGTTTTAGCATAAAGTAATACAGTCAATTCCGGTTAATAAGACCACCAGTTCATGGGACCAGCTGCTTATTCGAACCAAATCCTAAAGTACCAAATCAAATCCTATTATATATGTGTAATGTTATTCGCTTATTTGGACCACAATTCCACTTAATCGGACCAAAGAACGTGACAGAGAATAAGAAATATGTAATATCCGATGTTACCAAAGAAACTCCCGAGTTTCTCCCCAGCCCTCTACTGCCACCTACAGGTCTTTGCCTGACATTTCCATTTACTACAAAAAAGAAGCCACAAGTCGCCACTTAGCCGCTGCAAAAGCGGGTCAGATCATACTGGATAAGTTCTTCAAACGTTGACCGGAATTTAGTAAGAACTTGTTTTTACAGTACATTATGCTTTGCATGCTGAGTACCTATACATTGTGTTGTAGAGCGTTTCGAAAAACTTGGTTGCAAATTTATTTTTCAATTAACAAAGTTCGTAAGCAACAGTAGTTCTTGTTTGTACTTTCGCTGTAAGTGTAAATCGCACAATAAAGGTTTAATAAGCATTAAATATGTTAAATAGCACGTCCCGTCTTGTAACATAGGTCATGTTCGTTTAATCGGACCACCCGGTTATTAGGACCAAAACGATCGCATCCCGATGTGGTCCCATTAACCGGAATCGACTGTATATGATATAAAGGGTTTTTATACTTACCAAATCACTTAGTGCCCCCTTGTGATCTATAGATAGGGGTATCTTTGTCCTAGACAGACTTCTTATAAGCTTATCAGAACAGAAATGTTCCATCATAGTGATCACGTGTTTAGCCAGATAATCTCTTCATGGATTTGAAGTATCAATTTTCTCTAAGAAAGCCTCTTACACAACATATCATTTTTGTTGCTGTGCTGAGTCATATTATATATAATAAAGGAGTTAAAGACATTTTTAAAATTATGGTACTCTGGGTACTCTGGTTTACTCCCACAGTCCAAAGACATGCTACATGTGTTAGGTTAATTGATGTCTCTAAAGTGTGTGACTGTGTGCTTTACGAAGGATTGGCGCCTCGTTTAGGGTTGTTCCTGCCCTTGTGCCCAGAGCTGCCGGCCCGAAGATAATGGATGGATGGATAAACATCCATTGCTGCATTTAAGGCCTGAAACACATTCCAAAAAACTTGATACTGGGCAATTTAGAGCTAGGAATCAGTTTCAAAAAACTAAATCATGATGTGATATCAAACAAACGTGGGCAGAAGATCTCCAGTTTGTCAACAGATGTTTGAGAAAGTTATTAAAATCTTAAAAATATCTGAAGGGATTTCTTATTTCACTTAAAAAAATGCATGGGCATCCCTGGAAAAGATTAGGAATTAATATTGCTCTAAAATACTTTTCTGCATTAATGCTGCCATCGCAAAACTAAAAAACAACCTTTTCCAGGGGCACTGACACAGCCCCATACCATGACAGACCCTGGCTTTTTTGGACGTGTAGCTGATTATAGTCTGGATGGTTCTTTTCGTTTTAGGTCCGAAGCACAATGCATCCCTCTAATGAGAGACATCTGATATGGACCATCACACAGTGGAAACATGCACTGTGGTTAAATGAATAAGCATTTCAAATCTTTTTTTGGGGAAAATTCTAGATATTGTAGCCCAATTCATTTATTTAGGTCTCAAAAAAAGACATGCTTGGGTAAAAGAAGGCATGTGATTGCACTATTACAGCATGTAGCCATCTTAGGTGAGTACGCTTAAAACTAGGCTTCTGCCTAAATGTTAGGCTACATTTCTATATTATCTTCTCTATATCTTCTATATGAATGTGTCTGTGTGTGTGTCTGTGTGTGTGTGTGTGTGTGTGTGTGTGTGTGTGTGTGTGTAAAATATGTACATATAGAAATATATAGAAGACATTAAAGCATTTTGAAATGGGTCGGCAAAGAAATAAACCACATTTGCCCATCCCCCAACTGGAGAAAAACTTATGCATATTGCCAACAATTATTAATTGAAAATAAATTCCCCTTTAAATGTAACATTCAAAAAAAACATACTGATACAAGTGTTTTATTTAAGTGTTTAATTTGAGTGGTTTGTAAAACGCTGTGGTTAATGCTAATGCACAGTTCATTTGAAAATCTTGAGCTGTGTGTTTTCCTGGAATCTATAAATTAAAGTTAATTTTGCATAGATGAAATTACACAACATAAAGCACTGTTGAATGCATGGAAGTGCGTGAAACTACGTTCATATTCTCATGTCTTTCAGCACTGGGAATTATCCTGGTGTGTTTCGATGTTTTATGTTGCACGAATGCTGCTTGAATATCGTGAATTATATGGCTAGGGTGCAAGAAGAGCTGGGGATGGACATCGCAAACCAATTTCATATAACTAGACTATGTACACTCCTGGGTAGCATAATACTTTACAACAAATAACACTATCTCAACACGCAAATAGAAGAAGCCGTGGATCAGAAAGAAGAAAGACAGTTTCATAAATATGCACTCTGTTAAGGTTATTTTATACACTCATTGACAAAAAACAATGCACCAAAAAGGAGTTGTTGGGATAAAATCTATAAAACATTATATCTGTCAATGTAATGTTAATATATGTAAGTTGTTGCAATATTAGAGCATAAGTATATGTTTCTTGGGGAACACTGTACAACTGAAAGGAGGCTCTAGTTACCCTGTGAGTCCGTCTCTAGCCTGGATACAAGATGGGATACAGTTGGGTATGCAGGCACAAGGGGTCTACATGGGTTCCTTGGGATTGTGGTATTCCTAGTGGTTAAGGCACTAGACTATGGACCAGAAGGTCCAGGTCCAGGGTTCAGAAGGTCACAAGCTGCCACAGTTGGGTCCTTGAGCAAGGCCCTTAACCCACAATTGCTTGAATTGTAAGAATGTATCAAATGTAAGTCGCTCTGGATAATGGCATCTGCTAGATGCTGGGAATGTAAATGTAAATGTAATGTATCCTATGGAAAAGTTGTATACACATTTTGCAGCTGGGCCTGTAGATCATGCACACTTGTAGGTAGAGTAATCTCGCATCCCAGTTGGTCCCATAAATGCTTGATTGGCGATAAATCTTGTGACCAGACTGGGCAAGGAAGTGTGGTAATCTGGAGGGGACATTACTGGGAAATCATTGTTATGTATGGGTGAGGATTGCTGAAAAATACCAGTTGTAAGCCCTGCCATAAGAGGCAAGGCATGATAGGATATTCTGCACATACTGCTGATTGGTTAGTGTCCCTTGGATCACTACTTAGGATGACTGACTGTTGTATGTGATGGCTCCCCAGATCATCAGTTGAGGTAGTGTTCCTATCTAAAGCAAAGGCAGGATTGAAGCGCACACCCTGAGGCCTAGACCACTATCAGATCCAAAACAGAACCTGGATTTGTCCAAACAATTCATAGAGGCATGTCTAGCAGTCAACGATCTATCTCTAATAGGTACGCTACCCAAAGGCAGCTTCTGAGAGTCTTTCATAGGGCAGTAGTGAAAGCACTTTTATGCCCTCTTGTGGCAAGTCCCAGTGTTTAATCAAAGACACTTACTCTAGGACACCAGACACTTAGTCTGGCCCTGGCACACTTAAGAAACACCAGTTGACCAAACAAATGTTGGAATGTGGGAGGAACCGAAATCATTTACATTTACAGCATTTAGCAGACGCCCTTATCCAGGGCGACTTACAACTGATGCAGTCTTACAATCCAAGCAATTATGGGTTAAGGGCCTTGCTCAGGGGCCCAACTGTGGCAGCTTGGTAGAGGTGGGATTTGAACCCTGGACCTTCTGGTCCAGAGGCCAGTACCTTAACCGCTA
>JAVSBV010041473.1:0-11243 GCA_033117975.1 Parotocinclus spilosoma
CCAAAGTATATCAAACTACAGTATTAAATTAACAAATTAATAACAACAGTTAAATTAGTAATAGAAAAATTAAAAAAGTAAAAAAGGAAAGTGTTAATACATCGAAAAAAAATCGATTTGTATATTTACTTATTTTAGTTATTTCCTTATTTCCTCCTGTTTAGTGTTTAAACAGCCATTAGACACTCTATGATACGCTTTATTAACAGCCCTAACGAGGCCCTAACGACAGCTCCAGATATCACGTCGTAACCCATGCAATGTGGGGGCACCAAAGATCAGCAGATAAGCAAATAGGCCGACCTGTAGTCCATTCTGGTGCCCCCTGCTGGCTCTGTGATGAACCGGCATGGTTAACGCATGAGAAAACTCTGAACGCTCCCAGCAGTTATGATACAAATAGGTGTGGCTAAAACACAGAGTGACATTTCGCTTACTTTTGCTGCTCATGTGCCGGTGGAACGAGTACGCAGGACTGCTGGGCTTCGTGTAATCGTGGTTTAAGTAGCCAATGGTCGGAGGGAGAGCATAGTGTCCCGGTCCAGGCCCTAAACAATAAGGACATGGTGCGGTTACACATTTGTCACATCATTTGTTCGCATCAAAATAATGAATAAGAACCAGACTGTAGGTGAAGCACGACAGAGCCCGGCACTAAGACCTGTGGGACACCTTAATACAACTTTTTTATTTAATTATTCCAGCCAAGAGAGATAAAACTATTCCAGGAATGTTAGTAATGTAGGATCTGAGCCTAAGCTAGAGCTTAAGTATAACATTTATTTTTAAAAACACATAAATAAATAAAGTTCAACCTTAAAGTTTGTGTATTTTTGCCTGCTGGTTTACGACTGTTCCCGAAAACTAAAGCTACAGGGAAAGTAAAAGGAAAAAAAAACCATTTAAAATAAAAAAGCTAAATACTCCAAGGCAGCCAGGCATTTAAAATCTAAATAATAAAAAAAAAAAAAAACACATAAAAATGGATTTTAAACTAACGTTGCGTGACATGTTCCAGGTTTGAGGATCATAAAAACAAAGCGTTAATTGTTTTTCCTCCTTTTTCAGCGAAGCCATTTAGTCCACAAATCCACAATTCGTTACGGACGCTCCTCTGGAAGAAGGGACGAGCCAAAATTTGTTTCTTACCTAAAAACATGTGCAGAAGGCATTTAGGCCCATCCTGAAGTGCAGCTGTAAAAAGCCTCGTTTGAAAGCCTACGAGTTTTAGTAGGTCGTGAAATTTCATCCCAGCATGAATGTGAGCTTTGGGGTTCACCAGGTGTCCCGGGGGAGGGATTTTACAGAGCTGGTTTGGTTTATTAGGGGTTACTTTTTGACAGAGCGGTGACCATGCATGTCCTGAAACACCCCACATTACTGATCATGGTAAGTTTGATCAGAATTCAAAATCAAATCAAATTTATTTGTCACATGCCCAGTAATACACCGTGTAACTTGCAGTGAAATAATAATAAATAATAAAAAATAAAATTATAATAAAAAAAAAAACAAGACGGACTGCAACCCGCACGATGGACCTTGTGAATGAACGACAATCTGCTCACACACTGAAAATTACAATTTAAATTAAAATGAAAATTGTATTTTAGAACTAAGGCCAGACTTTTTTTTTTATTGCTCGTTTCGCAAAAAAATAAAGAAATAAATTAATTAATTAATAAAATATCAAATCAAATCAAATCAAATTAATAAAATAAAATTAATAAACTTAAAAAAAATTTTTTTTTTTTGTATTTCTCGGATCTGCTGCAACACCAAAGGTTGAAATAAATTTTTAAAAAACAATTTTTTTAGCTTTTTCCGCCCTCAGGTGTAGATCCAACAGGTTTCAACTGTTCATTTAATTTTTTTTCAGATTCACTTTAATTTAATTGTAGCTTAAATACATTTTATGTTTAAATAAAAAAGTATTTTTAAATAAAAAATGATTTTTAAATAAAAAAATATTTTTAAATAAAAACTGCCATGGTCAAAACGTCATGTTAAAGATTCTAAAAAGGACTATATTTATATATGAACAATATATAAATTATTTATTACTATTATTATTATTATTATTGTTATTAATATTATACTCATTTGGCCATTCTTGTTTTTTATTACTTCTTTTAGCGTTTGAGGTAATAATAATAAAATAATAAAAGTAATAATACTGTTACTACTCATTCATGTTATTCATTTTGTAATGTATGTAATGTATTATAATGCAGATGATTATTATTAAAGCTCTCAAAATTTACATTTATTATTTGTAATCATTATAACATAATATAATATTCTTTAAATATTTAATATTTAGTTTAATTATTATTATTCATTCATGAACTTCCGCTTCATCCACACGGGGTCGCAGGCCAGCCGGTGCCCACCTGGCAACTCTGGGCACAAGGGCAGGAACAAGCCTAGACGGGGCGCCAATCCATCGCAGTATCGTAGTATACACACACACACACACACAGTCACACACTAAAGGCCACTTTTTATAGACACCAATTAACCTAACACGCGTGACTTTGGACTGTGAGGATACGGGAGTACCCGGAGTAAACCCACGCAGACACGAGGAGGACATGCAGACTCCACACAGAAAGGACCCAGGCCGCCCCGCCCTGGGATTGAACCCGGGACCTTCTTGCTGTGAGGCAGCGGTGCCCCCCACCGAGCCCCCGTGCCGCCCTGGAGATTATTATTATTTTATTAAATAGTAACACTGCTGTTACACTGCATTACTGAATGCGTTATTGTGATTTATTTTAAACACAAGATGTGCAATTTGGCTCCTTATACTGCAGTTTATAGTCACTAAACAGTATTTTATAATAAAAACGCATCAATTTTGAATTAATGTTAAACCCAAAGTATTAAGAGGATCCACATTAGATCTACATTTCTTTTTATCACTCTTTTTTATTGCTTTTAAACATTTTACAGCAAACTCACAAAACCTTCAATTACACAAAACAACAATTAACTATGTACATGCAACAAAAATACAACCAAAAATCCCCCACAAACAAACAAACAAACAAACAAACAAAAATAAAATAAATAAATAAATAGAAAAGGATAAATAGCAAAATAGATAAATGAATAAAGTAATAATAATAATAAATTAGTGAATAATGTTACATACAGAATATTAATTAATTAAGATGTAGGATTGTCAGAATCTACATTAGAGCTACATTGAAAGGTTTGCATTCACTGTACTAAAGATCTTATATGAATGAATGAATGAATGAATGAATGAATGAGTTGAGGAGCTGCTCACCCTTTTGCCTGCCCGCTATGAGAGGACGCTGTTTAATCACCTCTGCCATCGGGAGCTCGTCCTTGTCTCACAGAGGCCGTCCTCAGGTCCAGGTCCAGCACAGGTCGAGGATTCAGTCTCTCTCTCTCTCTCTCTCTCTCTCTCACACACACACACACACACACACACACACACACAGGACAACTGCTAGTTTAATAATAGATGAGTGCTACAATAGTGAGAAACGTTACCCGTGTAAATGATGAGTACATTCACTAAGACCTGCCTTCCTCTCTTCCTCACTTTAACCAGATAAACTGGTCGAACGGTTTATTAATACAGATATCAAATAATCAAGACTCAGTTATGAAACGTTATACATCCTTTTTATTATTCATATACACAAAAAATAAGGGATATTTCAAATTAAATGCAAAGAGAATACCATAAGAACTGCTGGATAATCTGATCCCCATCGCTGTCAAGGTGTTTTGACACTCTTCGGTGACCATACACCTTACTGAACACAATGTGGGGGCACTCTGGTTCAGTTATAATAGAATATTATAATAATATAATAATAGTAATAATAATAAGTCTATCGTACAGAGTGAGTCAAAAGACAGAACACCCTTTATTTCAGAAACAAACAATAAAATGATATATCTGAATACCCCAGTAAATAATGGATAAGGGGGTTCTCTTTTAGGCTATGTCTGGAACGTGGTCGCCATCTTAAAAGCCGCCATATTGGATCATGGGAAAGTTTGTCCAATCTGAAGGTGGTCTTGTAGGATATCAAAGCAGATCAGAATTGTATCAGAAATCGATTGGTGTGATCAGATTTGTAAGATCTCCAGTGGTTTAAAAGTTATCAACATTAAGTTCAAAACTTTTGTTCTTCATCACAGGCAAGTGAAACTGGAATTGATGATTTTGCTGTCCGGGGAACGCCGCTGCCGTATCATAGCATAGATTTCAACAACCGACACCCAGAAAGATCCAAAAACTTTAACACAGCACCGTTACTCCATAACTCATAACCAAATTCAGAGAAACCGGGACTGTGGACGACAAGAAACGTAGCGATCGTCTGAAGAACCTCAACAATGATTTGGGGAGAATTGAGGAAAAGTCCACGACACAGCACTACTTAACAATACTTTTGACTCATTCTGTATACTTCAGTTTTTGGTAACTGTGGATCTGCAGACATATTACATTCTTCTTTTATTCCATCATCAAATTAAGCTTTATAAGCTGTGTGTGTGTGTGTGTGTGTGTGTGTTAGTCCCTCTTGTTATTCATGCCTTTCTATTTTATGACTTTAAATTCAAACGGAACAAATGAAGACTGGAAAGCAGGTCAGAAGGAGGTTCTATAGAACCAGTTAATCTATAGTGCTATAAATAATTCAGAAGGTGGCGCTAGAGCGCGCTACAGCGTCTCATGAATTATTTACTTCCTGAAAACAGAAGCTTAACTTTAATGAACTGAGCGCGTGACCCAACCACCAGGTGGAAACAGTGACATCCAAAACTAAAGCCCCCCTGGAGAGCAGATGATGGACTGATCCTGAGGTCCTGCTGGGCCGCCGCTGATCTCCTTAGCTTTCTTACTTTCTTTATTCTGTTTCGATGTGATCTTTGTTCCTAAACGTCTTTAACCATTCAATCTTTCGCTTTCTTTTTTTTTCCCCCTCCTCCCTTTGTTCTTTTTCTTTATTTCTATCATTTTTTGATAAAAAAAATGTTATCCTTTTTTCCTTTACATTTATTTTACTTCTTTTAAACACAATATATTTTCCTTGCCGTTTTCCTCTTTATTTACTTCTATCAATTTACTTTATTTATTCTTTTTTTAATTCCTTTTACCATAATGTATTTATTCGAATCATTCCTCTCATTTCGTCTTAATTTTCCTTTCTTTTAAATTCTTTTATTCTGAAATAATTTCTTTTTAAATCTCTTTTTCCACATTTTCGCTTCTCTTTAGTCTTTTTTGAATATAAAGTCTATTATTTCTTTCCTTATTTATTTATATATTTTTTACTCTTTTCCTTTGTTTAGTGATATTCGTTTAGATTTCTTTTACCATTTAGTTTCGTTCTTTTTTTGTTGGCTTATTTTCCTGATTTATTTCTCTTTGCTCCTTCTTTAATTTCTGTTCATCCTTTAACTTTTTCTTTATATATATTTTGCTCTGTTTGATTCTCTTTTTTCTTTTCCTCATAAATTTCTTTCCCGTCATTCCTTAGCCCTCTGGTTTGTTTTCTTTCTCTCTTTACTTTTAGCTAAACTTCAGATCGTTCTTGTATTTTTAAAAAAAAACAACGTTTTAAATAGATCACATGGAGAGGTTATTGTTCATGAAATGTAGAGATTAGAAAGAAGAAGAAAAAAAGAAATAATCAATACATCAGTTTAATAATTCAGTCAATAATATTACAAACTACCTACTTATAACTTAAGAGAGAAACTTTACATTTTTAAATACGTTGATACGATTCAGTACAAAAATAAAAAGCCGTACAACTGTACATACGTTACAATTTTGTTCCCCCGAACAGGCCCAACGTCGCCGGGCGCGGTTACAGTCTGTGGTGGCAAACAAAGGAGCGTCACGATTGGACGACGAATAAGCGAACCCCCCCCCAAAAAAAAAAAAAAAATCCATGGAGGAGCTGAAAGAGTTTATGGTTTATGAGCGAAAAAATAAGTGTTGCTTGATGCAATTTTATCCTCAAAAATTCGACATAAATAAATGCTTCGTCTGTGACTCGACTGTGACGTCGTAAAAGCGTTTGGTTCCAGCGCTACGTTAAAACCCCGCAGATCAAAAGTTCAGCTGCTTTTGTTTTCTGTTCCAACGGCGACAGCAAGAGCAAAAGACAACGCACGAGACGAAACGCACACACTCTCACAAACACACAAAGTAGAGGATCCTCCAACAAAACAGACAAAACAAACTCCTGCAACAAAAGAACTAAAGAACAAACACCTAAACAGAAAGAAGTTCAAAGCTCGAGACTGAATCCTTTTTTTGGTTGGTGAGTGACGATTTGATCCCCAGTACCAGGTTTTCTTTGATCTGCTCTATTAAACCGAGCTGGATCCTCATGATCTATTCTTTACTTCACTTTCTCATTTATTTTCTTTATTTGATTTGCTATTATGCACTATTTTATAATATTATTTTTTTTAATCATTTTTAATTGATTCACTTTTGTGACAAAGTACATTTTTTATTTACTTAAACTTCAGGAATAGTTTAAAAAACTAGACTTTATATGCTAATAAACAATTTTAATGATTATTACAAAAAACCGTTTCCATATCCTAGCAGAAAATGTGTTTTTTTGTTAAATGTGAAAAATAAATCAAATAAAGAGAGTCCTTGTAAACAAATAAAGTTCCCTGCTAAAAGATAATATAAACCGAGCTGTACCCTGTTATAAATTCTTTATTTTGATCAAATACTATTTGTTTAATTTGTTTTTTTTTTACATTTAAAAAAAGGCAATATTTTATTATTAAAATTTCCTTATTTAAATTTCAACAATATGCAACATAAAAACTTTCTCTAGCGATCCAAAAATAAGAATTATTTTAAAAGTTTATAATTATAAAAAAACTAGAAGAACAAACATTGTTTTCTTATTTCCATATCCTAATTCGATTTTTGTTTATTTTTTTTTATGTGAGCACAGGTATTTAAATCTTTTTTTGGTTTCATGAAACTCCTAAAAAACAAAGATATTTAAATATGTTAAGAATGTTACATTAGAGACGTTTATATTTAAGCAATAAAAAAAAAGTACGGCTTGCCTTTTTCATTTTCCTTTCTTGCATTTTTTCCCGGGTTGTTTTCTTAAGTTATGCTGCTGCAGGAAAAAGAAGAATTAAAAGCATAAATAAACGCATGTTAGTAAAAATAAGGTGAAATTACTTCTTTTTAAAAAGAAGAAAAAACACAGACAAACAGAAAGCAATAGACTAAATTAAAAAAAATAGCAAAAAGAAAAAAAAATACAAATCCCAAGCAGTAAGCATGCGGTAAGCAGTTTGGTTTTGATATGTTGTTTAGTCTCTTGATGGTTATTTTTATATTTAGATTTAAATTATCTATATATATTTATAGATTTATAGATTTATATTGAGGTATACCAGTTCGATATCATAGATAATCGAGTGCTTAGAAGAAAAACGCTGCATCTCCGGTAAGGCTTGACCCCCCGTAAAGATCAACAGGAGTTCCCCAAGATCCACACGATGTCTTGACGTGACGTAGCGTCCGAAAAATATTAAGGCACTGGTTTGCTAATCGCTGCCTCCGCACGGGCGACGTGGTCCTCGGGACAGTCCTCCATATCCGCCGTGGCTATTTGTCCGTTAATTCTATAAAACAAGGTCGTGTCCCTGTACCGTGAGCAGAAGGCACTTTGGGAAGTGTCCCGTGGACGTGAAATGAGGTTTTTCTTGAGCCGGACATCCCTCCGGGGTGAGAGCTAGTTGCCTCGGGGAGCCACGTCGCTACGATTTGTCTCCTTGAAGAACCTGAGAGCAGAAGAAGGAAAGAAAGAAAACAAAAATCACACGGACGAGTCAGCGCTGCACTCAGACATGACACCGAGGACTGATTGGGATAGAAAAGAGGGCGCCGATCAGAACGGCTGTTCCGCGTTTGGCCTCGCGAGGGGCCTTTGCATTTGGGTGGTATAATTGCTCAAAGGTTCTGGCGAGCCTCATGCTGCGGCGGAAGATCAGAGGCAGCCACGGCGCTTCTAAACTCCCCCGGTCGCACGGACAAACGTTTAGCATGTGTCGTCGCGCAGACCGCAGCGCTCGCTCGTGGGGGAGGGGGGGAGGTCGTATTCGGAGAGATGAGGGGGGTGGGGGGGGGGGGTTGGGTTGGTTGGCGGAAAAGCACCTAACGATCCGGCGCTCATGCCCTCGCGTGCGCTCCAGCCCCGGCCCCGTGATTGTTTGGTAACAGCAAGTATTGTCTCGGGACGCCATCAAAGACGCACCACAGGGTCGTAAAAGAGACAGACTGAGCGCCGGGGTGCAGATGGCGTCTCCTTCACAACTGATCCGGGCCTTTATTTCACGCACCCTGTACAAATGGGACGCAAGTAGAGTCTTGCGAGAGGAAACGAGCTGCCTTGTAAAATAGTCTGAAACCGTAAAATATAAAAGGTCGCCTTTAATGACACGGATGCGAGCGAGACGCCGCTTTACGGATCACATGGTAGTCATTTCCCAGAAGAGGAACCGTTTGCACAGTGGTTTGGATTTCAGCACGTTTAACCCCTGCAGGATTTATGTCGTTCAGACGCCGCTCTTATCCGGGGCCACCGATCCCGGGTCTGGACTGCGGCACAAACTCGCAAACTGTAGCATCAGATTATTCGTCGAAACCTGAACCGCTGAGCCACTCGAGTGCTTTTACGTTTACGTCGTTTATCCCGAGCGACTTACAATAAATACGGTCTTACAAATCCAAAAAATTGTTGGACAAGGGCCTTGCTCAGGGACCCGACTGTGGCAGAGGTGGGATTTGAACCCTGAACCTTCTGGTCCATAGTCCAGTACCTTTAACCGCTAGGCTATCACAGTCCGTTATTTAAAGGAAACATCCATAGGTCAGACTTTTATTTTTACGTTAATAGCTACTAAAAATTGTATTTTTACTCTTCCTTACTAATTATTAGGATTTCTGTGATGTTATGAGTACGCTCCAATTGCACTGCTCACAAAAAACGAGGGGGGGGGGAATTAATACGAATATGAAGCCATTAAAAAAGCAAAGGAAAAGATAAAGAAAGTTGTTCGATTATGCAAATGAGATGCAGTTATGGTGACTAAGTAAGTAATAAGTGATTTATTCATGGGGGTGAATTCAACAGAAGCAGGTCAAACTGGACCAGAGTGCCCCCATATTGTGTTCAGTGGGGTGTATGGTCACCCAAGAGTGTCAAAACCCCCTGACAGGGATGAGGCATGGACAGGATCAGATTATCCAGCAGATCTTCAGGGATCCTCTTCGTATTTATTAGAAATCTCCTCTGGTTTTTATGAGCAGTTTATTTATGACAGTTATATACAGATCAAGCCACCTTAATATAATCAAAAATATAATAAGGTCGTCTTTAATAACGTACAAGTAAACAAGTAAACAAGTCTGGTCCAGGCCGTGGCCTGGGAGCTAAACTCACAACCTTCTGATTTTTAGGCCGAATTTAGACTGCTAAAACCTGCGAGGGATTTCACTGGTTTTATTGATTAATTGATGAACTGATCGTTAATGACGACTAAGAACCGCGGGTGCAATGACTTTTTTTTATAATTTTTTATTTCTCAGATCTGATCAGTACGGTCCGATCCCGCTTTGTTCATTTCCGGAAAAGGCAGAGGCACCGACAGCTCAAGCGCCACCTTGGCTGCATCGTAAAACAGCCTGAAATCGTAAAATATAATAACGGCGTCTTTAATAACACGGATCCGAGCGCGACTTCATTTGATTTTATTGGATCGCATGTTAGTCATTCCCCTGAAGCGGAACAGTTTGCACAGTGGGTTCCAGTTTCATTGCTTTAACCCGTTTGTTACGTTTCATTACATTTACGGCATTTAGACCCAGAGGGTCTGATCTAAGGCCTGGACTGGGACCTCCCTCCCATTAATAGCTACCAAAAGTCCGATCTACCTACAGCACGATCCGCACGGTCCAATCACGCCCAGTTCGTTTCCAACACTCTGAGCACCGCTCTGACCGACTTGCCAGACGGTTTGAAATCGTAAAATACGATAACGTCGTCTTTAATAACGCTGATGCGAGCGAGATTTCATTTTATAAAGCACGTTAGTCATTTCCCTCAACAGGAATCATTTTTAGGATTTATTACATCTATATTCCAGCGTTTAGCCGGCAGGTTTATCCGCACAGACCGTATCGAGGGCCAAACAGTGGCAGCTTTGGCAGAGCCGGGATTTAAACTCACAACCTGGCTGATTAATTAAGCGCTGAGGCACTCGAGAGCTTTTTGTTGCCTTCATGAAAAGACTTTGAAAGTTAATAGCGTCTAAAAGTTGTTACGAGTAATGACTGTTTTTATTCGTAGGAAACGATCGCCCTCGTAAAACAGCTCGAAATCGTAAAACGTAAGACGTTACCCTTTAACAACACAGATCCAAACAAGACTTTTTTATTAATAAAAAAAAATCCAAGTTCATTTATTTAATGGATCACGTTAGTCTTTTCCCACAGTGGTTTGCATTTTATCACACTTACCCCTTTGTTATGTTTATTACATTTAAGGCTTATTTGGATACGACTAATCCAGGGCCTGGACTGGGACCTAAACTCACAACCTCCACATTATGAGTCCAAACTTTAACCTCTGAGCCTTCATTTAGGAAGCAACATCAAAATAAGTGTTATCTAAGTAAATTATAAAAATATCAAGTTAAGTATTTGTGGTTTAATCAAATGTGTTTTATTCTTACATTATTTTAATTCATAGTTTAACTGATTTATTGTATTGTATTTTGGAAAATGTAACAAATGCACATTTGTAGTGATTTTTTGAGTAACTTATAATAATAATAATAATAATAATAATAATAATAATAGTTCATTTAATTTATTTGCTCTAAAACTAATTGAAAATGGAAAAATATTCAATTCAATCTAAATATTTTTTATTAAACCTAAACTCACAACCTTCCCGTTTTACTGTTAATAGCTACTAAAAATTGTCAAAGACGACGTTCCTACCCAGAAACACTGATCCAGGGCCTGGACTGGGACACGAACTCACAACCTTTAGTATTAAACGTTATGTCCAATATGTCGTGTCATGAGGTGTTTATGGGAGGATTTTTGGGATCCCCCGGGAGAATTTATGCTTTTATCAAAGGTCAGGAAATCCGAAAAGTTGTGTCGACAAGAGCAAAACCAGCGGGAG
>JAVSBV010041484.1:0-11242 GCA_033117975.1 Parotocinclus spilosoma
GTCAGATCACACTGGATAAGTTCTTCAAACGTTGACTGGAATTTAGTAAGAACTTGTTTTTTACAGTATTATTACTACGCATGCTGAGTACCTATACATTGTGTTGTAGATCGTTTCCAAAAACTTGGTTTGCAAATATAAGTGTAAATCGTACAATAAAGGTTTAATAAACATTTTTTATGTTACATAGCACGTCCCGTCTTGTAACATAGGGCATGTTCGTTTAATGGGACCAGCCGGTTATTAGGATTCGACTGTAATGTGTAATTTCGTGGGTTGAAGAAACCCTGTAGTAAATAAATCTTTTATTAAAAACATGATGTAAATATGTTAAATATGTTTCGTTTCCATGTACGACTACACACAATCATTATTAGGTCTTTAATTAGGTCTTCCACGTTTTCGAATGAATTTTTCATAGAAAGTTTGCGACTGGTAGCTTCTTCCTGTCAGTCCCAATACTAATGGCAGGGCTCTAAAGTCATTTCCAATGAATGTAATTCCACCAGTCGTGACTCACTGGTTAAGGCTCTGGACTGCTAATTCTAAGGTTGTGACTTCAATTCCTGGATCTGCCAAGTCTCCTTCTGACCCAACAAGCCCCTTAACCCTTCGTGGCAGAGCTCAATTGAAAAAGAGTCGCTCTGTGTAAGGGCAGATGACTGAGAAGATCAGATGTCTTCTGGTCTGGGGGTTATTAGAGAAAAGTCAGAAAGAGAAAAATAATCGAGTGGTAATAATAAACTTTTAGAGACATTGGATGGGAGTGAGTGAGCGCTTTATAGCACTGATCATATCAGCAGTAGATTTACCTTGTAACAGTATATTAATCAGCATCTAGTGCTTTGCTGAATAAGTCCACGTCTTGTTCTACGTTAGGAGGACCCGGCGGGATTCTGATGAGTTTCAGCTTCTTCGTTTTGTGTTCCTTAATCTCATAAGGCATTCCAGAAAACCCGGCGCTGCTACATTGGCAAACTGAGCTTGCCAGTTAACTGTTAACTGCTCCTTGTCCGTTTGCTTTACTAAACGGGTTGCTTTGGCAAAACGGGGTCATAAATACTCCTGACTCGAATGACATTTCACCAAGCGATTGCGTGCACTGTGCAGGAGGTCACGTTCTGAACACACACAGACCAAAAGGGAAAAAGTGATCAATTGCAAATAAGGGTTCGCTCATGCTGGATTTCTGTCATTCAGACGTGAATACGACATATAGGACAGATTTTTTCCTCCTATAATTCGTATCTAAAAAAAAGCTACCCCCAATCCACACACTCACACACACTCACACACACACACTCACACACACTCACACACACTCACACACACTCACACACACTCACACACACTCACACACACTCACACTGAAGCGTACTCCGAAATTTACAATATTTGGAACAAATACTTTTAATCTCTGTATTCTAAAAGTTGTCTGTTTTTATTGCACTGTCACTCGTATTGTCGTTTCTTTATATTTTTCTTTTCTTTTCCTTTTTTAAAGCCTTTTTTCAACTTCTACACTCTTTCTATTTTGATGAGTGTTAATTCCTTAATAATTCAACAATAAGCAAAAGATTACCGGTGCAAAAACCTTTTAAAAATTCCTTTCCAAATACCCACCATTAAATATGGCAGCTCACAATATTGGCAAACGTGCAGCAGTTGGTTAAAAAAATGCCGGTTTATTGTTACTAAGGATCAGGTCACATCATCAAAAGAGTTCACACCTTCAGAACAGGTCACACCTTTAGAGCAGTTCACACTTTCAAAACATGTCACACCTTCAAAGCAGCTTTGCTTGCCCAGATCATGACTCTGGTGCCACTCTGATGCCACTCTGCAGTGGTAATAGTGAATTATCTTTAAATGATGTGAGCAGAAATTAGCAGAAAATGATTACTACAGTATTGTTTTGTTTTTCAGTAGATTCATATGTGCAGTTTAAACTGGGACAACGTTTGGCAAATTAAATCCCAGTTTCTGGAATTGCTCATTGTGTAGTATATTTCATGTTTTATTTAACATAAATCACAACTAATATAACGCATTAAGTTGGGTTTGCGAGAGCAGTGTGCCCCATTAAAGCCAAGGGTTTTCGTTTTAATTTTACAAACGAGCTGCACGGTGTGTTGGCGACTCTTGGTGACTCGTATACTAACAATTTATATTTTCAGGGTATAGAATTTGACAGACAGACCTTTCTTTATTGTCATTTTTTGGCATCGTCTTGTTGGGTTGCCACTGAGACCAACACCATAAACCGATACTGCTACCCAGGATTTTATGACTGACATCCTTCAAATCCATCTTAAGATGAATTGATCCTAAACCGAGGAGTTAAATATGTACTGTACTGTGTCTCATAGCGTAGGCTAACTTAAACATGCTTAACACCTTACATTAACCTACAGTTTTAAAAAAATCATTCTTATAAAGCAGGGGTTCTCAACGTTTTGCTACCTGCCCCACCCCCAAATAAAACCCCGTTTTTATTGGTAGAAATTAAACTGTGCTTGATTTGTTTTATTTTTTGATTAGTCCAAATGCTTGCATTTTTCAAAATGTCTGTTGGGGTGTGACTGCTGGGCTTCTGCTGCATCTCTTTTGTATTAAAAGCCAGGGGGTCCATGATTTTTCGTGATTTTCCTCACTGCATTTCCCAGTGCTCCTCACTCCCTATGCATGTACTACATCACGAGTTCCTTATTTAGCACTGGAGAGAATGCTTTAGATGAATGTTTATTTATATATTCTCACCGCAAAATCAAAACTTTGAACCATTAGGCTGGGGGGAGGGCAGACAGGTATATCAAGTACTAGTGCTTCAACAAACCAGCCTTATCCTATCCAAGCATTAAGTATAACTCTGTTATTTTAACTGTTGTTACAGAATAATAAAACTAAAATTGCAGACAACGAACATGTCAAGACTAATTTCCTTTTGTCAAACCACACCCTCATATTCTTTAGAAAAAATCAGGACCAACGGAATAAGGGCCCAATAAGGTGCCAATCCATCGTAGGGCACACACACAGTTACACACTAAGGGCCACTTTAGAGACACCAATTAACTTAACACGCATGTCTTTGGACTGTGGGAGGAAACCAGAGTACCCGGAGTGAACCCACGCAGACACGGGGAGAATATTCAGACCCAACACAGTAAGGACTCAGGCTGTTACGCTCTGGGATTGAACCCGGGACCTTTTCGCTGTGAGGCCGCTGTGCTACCCACCGAGCCATCGTGCTGTCCATCATAAAATGTTTATTTCAATACATTATTCAATAAATGACATTGCAAAATATATAAATGAATATATTCAGTACTTTATTTTAAAAAAAGCTTAATGTTAATGATTTTTCTCAATTGTAGCTTAAGGTAAGTGTTTTACTGCATGTGTGTGACGTAGGGAGCCACGTGGCGGGAGTGACGATTGCTGGGAAATGATGAGATAAGAAAAAAGCTGCGGTCACGGTTGTGTATATTATTAAGCATGTGTAATGAACGCTAGGCTACGATATAAACAATATATCCAGTTTATAACTCCTCAGTTTATAATCAATTCGATGGGTTTGTTGGAATCACAAATCAGGACATGCCTGTAAATGTAAGAAAAACTGTGTTTTTGTCACTTGCATTTTCCACCGTCACAACCTTGTCTGATGTAAGGTTACACATTAAAACCTAAGGTGTTCAGATATTCCTAACATTAACAGATTAGTAGGCTGCGTGTAAACCCATGCATTAACTGCCCTGATAACAACATTCTTGTCGGTACTGGTTTCAGGAAGGACTGTTTGTGTTTCTGAGTCTTCCTGCTTCTCTCAGTTTTGTTTACTTCTCAAAGGTCAAGAACAATACAATGGAACGAAGTCACATAAGTGTGCAAGCTGGAAGAGTATGTGCACATGCGGTCTTGTTAGAATATGTTGTCGTTTCCGTGTGGGATCAGGTGTCGTAATGTAGCGTTTCAACATTTTTAAATGTGGGCGGTTACACAACTCTGTGCCTGCGTGCTCAGTGCTTGTGTACTGCTTGTCATGTATAATGTTCATATCTGTAACTTAATGTGTTACTCTGTATAGGTAAGAGCTCGAGAGCTGAGTGTGGGGTGCACACTGTGTGTGTGTGTGTGTGTGTGTGTGTGTGTGTGTGTTTTGAGGGTTGGCGATGTGCAACTGTAAAATGCAAAAAAAGATGTTACCACACTGTGTGTGAGCGACTGCCAGAAGTCAGTTCCCATACGAACAAGGGAGGTTCTTCTGAGAACATCTTACTAGAGGTTTGTAGAAAGTGTGTCAGAATGTGCCAACCTGAAGACACCTTAAAGCCCGATAGCATCAGGGTTTGCAGGTTTGCAAAATCAGAAGTATTTAAACACGTGGGGTACACAGATAGAAGGTGGAGGGTAGATTTCAGTTACAGAAGAAATGCTGGAGAGTGTCACTTTTATTGCCAAGCTGTTTATTATTATTATTTTTTATTATTTTACTATAAATAAAAGCCAGTGCACAGTGGTTTGTGCTATTGCCTGACAGGACGTACTCATGCAAGTCTGACTCCCAACAGTGTTACATCATGGCCAGGTGTGGGATGCTGAACCATGCTCAGAGCATCACATTCCAAATAAAATACATTAGGTTAGGTTTGCTAGTGTAGTATTTCTCTTATGCTACCCAAATCCTACTTTAAACATAACAACGTGTATGACAGCAGAGCACACAATTATTTACACAGTAAATATAGTTTAAAAGGCAAAAGTGGTCACTTAGTGTTTTAGGCTCTGAATCACTAATCGGAAGGTTGTGAGATCAAGTCTCAGCTCTGGGACCTTGAGGAATAACCCTTTGCTCATCAACTGTAAGTCAGTTTGGATGTCATGCAATATGTGATGTTCCATTGGTTGGACATTAGGAGACGATGTGCCTCCAAGGACCTCCCACTAATGACTCATTTTATAATCTATTTTGTTTTATAATTTGGTTCATTAATTTAAATGGTATTATTAATTTGTTATTTATTTATTAACCTAATGTTGCTATAATTTAATATACTTTTAGTATTTATTTAATTAACATCTAGGCCACCCATGAGGGATGAGTCCCCTGTTGAGTCTTGGTCCTCCCAAGGTTTCTTCCTACCATTTTAGGGAGATTTTCCTTTCCACTGTCGCCCTACACTTGCTCAACTGGGGATTGGTCTTTTAAGAAAGTGTAACATTGCGAAGCTGCTTTGAGACAATGCAACGTTGTCAAAAACGCTATATAAATAAAATTGAATTGAATAAACTTAGACTGTAATAAGGATTTAATTATTTTACAGTTGATCATGGTATATAAAGAAGTCTAGCCTCTTTTTGTGAGTTTTGTATTCTCGCATTTTGTACTCAAGGTGTTCAAGGTGTGCCTTGTAAGGTACCATAACTATCCATTAAAAAAGTCTAATGCAATTGAAAACATCTAGGAACCACTGACCCATATTTATGTATATATTAGAGATGCTTCAATTGCTTTTTTTGGCCTATGGCTGATCTTTTTCACATATGACCGGCCAATTATTATTTTGCCCTATTCCGATTTTCTTTCAGTCGCAGAATTATAAATGACAGCATATGGAAATATTTCTGTTTCACTTCTTCACTGATAAAAAAAGATGGCAGAGGCTGCTGGTTTGTGCCTGGCTCTGCACTCTCGCTGGCCTTACCTCTAACATTTTTGACTCTGCTGGTAACGTTAAATTTGCATTTGGCCGATCGATAGGGGTGCCTCTACTACTTACATAGATATACAGTATATCTCCAGTTTATACAGAGATAGCACACACCACACATTAACAAAATAACAGGTAAGCTGATAATGTTTGAAGTATTTCAGAAATGTTACAGATACATGATGTTTTAGCATGTATAAATCCTTTTTGTGAGATGTGTACGCACAATGAAATCATTGGAACGCATGATCTGAACTGATAAGGATGTGTGTGTAGCTTACGTAGGTATGTTGCCCTGTCCCAGGTTTCTGGCTTGTGACTCAGTGACGATCTGTGCCTTCAAGAGCACTGGTTTCCCCGGAGCCACTTTCTCTCCCAGTAGATAGCGCACAGTGCTGCAGAACTTGGACTGGGTTTTAATGACCTGCGGGGGCTGCTTCTCCACCACCAGTGAGCTGTGGAAGGGTGGAATAAAAGAGAAAACACAACACACACAAGAGTCACAAAGGGAGCACTGTATGGCTTGTACAGAACACTAATCAAACTCAGGTACTCCCGTACTAACTTTCAATAGTAATTATTTAACAAGGAAACTGAGGTTTGTTTATGATGGGGCATTAATATAATAGTATTTAATTTAGTGATTTAGATTTGAGTACCAGCAGTGCCTTTCATGGGACACTTATGCTCTGTGCCCTGTGCTCCCTGGGATAGGCCCTGGACCTCCATGACCCTGATCAGGACAAGAGCCTATAAAAAAATCTGACACCGCTAATGAAAATGCTTCTATTTTACATTGAAGTGTTTCATTATAAGCCATAAGCAACATAGCAATTTCAGTGAAAAGCTAAATCTCTGAAAATACATATACCAGTAAAGTGCAGTTTAACGGGCATTCGATCAACACTTTTAACACCTGAGGTCACCTGTAACAAATTATAATCTGAAATAAAAATCTGCCTTTTAACTTGGGCATTGCACCATAAACAGCTCAAGTTACAGAAGCCTTAGTGTGTGTATTTTAACTGCCATAAATTTTATTTAGGTCACACTTTAATATTTTGTTTGTTAGTGTTTCTTTAAGTGCACTCATTCCCTCTTGGTTGTGTGAAGCCAGCGAGGTGTGTTTATTTATGTCTATTTTCCATATTGTGCATTTCACAGTGTGAAATGAGATTGACAGAGATTGTTGAGGTCTTAAGTTTGAGATCGAAAATCAAATTACCCATGTCATCCCAGTACAAATTTACAGTACAATAGTATGGTTAAATTCAGTTCTCGGCGCATTTAGACTAGAAATCATCTTTGCTGGGTAGTCGCCGTATTTGCTTAAACGGAGTCGAGCAGCGTGATGTGTTTCAGGATTCATAATTCAGCACACATTGGTTCAGTGATTCAGATTTACAATATCTCTTTCTCAGTGAAGCTCTTATGAGTCTCTATGGGTTCCAAATTGATTGATGAAACCAAAAGGAAATCAAGAACTGATTCCTCCAGATCACTTTCAGGCTGTGTTAACATTAGCAAGTCAAGAATTCACAAATAGAGTAAGTGTTTTGCCTTCACTTTTCACCTTCATTTTATTATCACTAAATGACATAAGATATGTTTCAACACTTTATTCTAAAACAAGCTTTGTGTTCATAATTTTGATTTGTGTCCAACTATTGATTAACGTAAGTGGTAATGTGTTATCGGCTCTGAGTTCATGATGGATTTGTCAGAACGTTTCCCCTTCATAAATCAGGAAGCACCTGCACAATACTCCATAAACGCATAGAATGTCTTATAGACTGTGGAGTTTCTGGGGGTCTCACAGATTCGTTCAATTTACATTATTTCTCTTTGGAAAATTTGCTTGATACTTGGCATATTCGGTACTCAATGTGAAATAACAACGGGTACCACTGTATCTCAAAGGGTATCTCGTGATGTTACCGAATGCTTGGCTTTCTCCAAACGCCCCAATAATTGTTCAGTGAGTGTTCGATGACTGTGGAGGGTTTACATGTTTACCAGAAGCACTATAAACAAAATTACTATTAATATAGTATAATTACTTTTAACAAAAGACAATTCAGAAGTAGAAGTAGAAGTTTACTGTTAACTGATTTGGCTAGAGTTCTGTGTTCATCCCAGAAACTGTCTGATAATTGGTCCTATTGCTGCGAGATGAATGTTTACTTTAGTAAAAAAGAGAAGAGAAACATGAAAAAAAAACTACAAGTCCACCACTGTGTGAAAGTCTTTTACATTTAGAAAGGTTGTAGCGAACAAAACCACAACTTGCAACACCACTAACACCAGAGCAGAGGGGTCTGGGGTAAATTTTGGATGCTCTCATTTGTGCAGTACAGATATTATTGTAAGTAAGCATGCCTAGTTTGTATTTTTTTAAAAGTTATTTCAAATAACATTTAAATTCTAAATCGATTTAAGCAAAGTGTGTAATCCATAAATATTTTTAAATGCACTGCTCACAAAAATTCAGGGATGTTTCATTACTTATTAATTAATTAATTTATTGTGTTCTAAATACATCACCTTTACTGATAGAACATGTCCATTGGGCAATTTTGACTGGGGTGCTTTGGGTGACTCACTAACCCTCTGGATAGCAATTCACTAGCCCAGTAGCAAGCTAAAACAATCCTGGTACACACTCCTTGGCTGAAGTTGGATGCCAAATTGTTGATGCTAAGACTTTATAAGTGACATATAATAGTTATTTGTGTTTGAGTTAAAGTTCGGTACAAAAGTCTAGATTCGAAATAGCACTGTTTTAGCAATCAGTCTCCTTACCAGAACACAACCAGAAAATACTGGAAATATGGATACGACATTTAAAAAACTAGAATAAATAAGAAAACAAAAACAGCTTTGATAGGCTATATGGGGAAGTATGTAGTGTGACCTCCCCTTACACTCGATAACAGCACCTGGCAACTGAATCAGGTTGCCATGTTGACCTTTCTACACTCTTTATATCAGGAACGGTCTTTTTGGAAGGTTAGCAGCCAAGAAACCACTTTTTTACTTTTTCTTGGAATCAGGAGCAAGGGAAAAGATTAACAACAGAATAGCTAGAAATGTTTTGGTCCAACCATCATACTCTAAATTGGCATCGACTCGAGTGTGTATATATAACGAGTCCTGATATAACCTTGGGTGTGTCACTGAGATGGTCACTGATAGCGATAGCAAAAACAGTATGTTATACATCATTGTTATACCACTGCAAATTCAGCAAATCTAACAGTGGCCTAAAACCTTTTCACTATACTGTATATTATTCAACTGACAGATTTGACTTTTCCACAATTTCCCACATTTTGTGGAACAGAACTTGCTTCTGTGAGTATTAGCAGAAGTAACGATCATAATACATTTTTGAAAATGGTGCAATGCAATGCGAGCCCAAAAGAGACATGCAAATTCCAAATCTCATTCCAAAAGCTAAACAGAGTTCTTGTGGTATACACCAAATCCTAGATCTGTCTGCCAGAATGAGAGATAGCAACGCACGAGTCACACTTCCAGAGAACTTCCAACTGACTCATTATAATCTGTACAGTCATTGAGTCTTTCAGTACCACCCACTCTACCGCCTGGGTTTCTAGGAGGGTGTACAACTGGACGCTTCATTTCACACACCTGTGACGAACAATGCAGTTAAGGAAGTTTGGCCTGGCAGAGAATCTGCTGGGTCAGTTTTACAGAGTGATAAAGGAATCTGTAATCTGTAATCACCAACTCATGTTTCAGTTATTAAAAAAAACTCTGCTACTAAACATAATACTAGCAAATTACAGCCTCTGAACGTACACCCCCCAAAGATAAGCAGCAAAAAAAGCTCTTGAGACGTCTCACGCCTGGGTCACTATCTGCTCAAATTAATTAATTCAGCCATATGGTCCAGCCAAGGTGAAAACTGACAATCAAGAACTATTCTGGCACATAAGGCTGTTTCTGACACCGCATTAATTCTCTTTCTCGCAATCCTGCTTGTTCGCACACGTCCCGCACCCTGGATAAACGTCAGATCCTTTTGTACAGGCATTCCACCTTGGTAAATGTTGTGTTTGTACGTACTTTTGTACAAATACACAGTATTTGTGAAAAAAGTCTAATTTTGAAATCTGATCGTACTACATATGGGGGTTTCCACATACTTTGATCATTCTGTATGGCCCCAATAATAAGAAATAAGAAAATATAAGATGGATCAAAGACAAATTAATGTGAACCTGTTTGTAATAGAGTTCCACTCATCTGAATAGTTCAGTTTCCTTAGAAGTGCTGTTCCCAGAAACCGGTGGCTGAAGGTAGGAAAAGTTCAAAGCAGGACTTCACAATGCATGCCACGGCGCTGTGTCACCCCCCCTTATTTCGCCGCCATTTCACACGCCCCTATATTCCATGACCGAAGCAACCATAATGCAAGTGGGAAATGATTTGATCGGTGAAGACAAACAATTCACATTAACATCTAGGCCATCTAGGCGCCCTGACGCTCACCATGACCCATCTTTTTCCACAAGCCTGGACTCTGGGCTTTAATTAGTGTCTCACCTGTGTCTTTTTAAACTTCCCCCTTATTCTACCATATCTTCAGCGTTCAGGTTGCCTCCTACTGGCACTGAAGAGTCTGAATTTGTGTCTGCATAATTAGGCTGGAACAATGCAGTGTTTGGGTTCACTGGGTTAATGAGTAAAAGGGAAGCAGGTGTAGCTATACCTTTTGATGAGAGTCTGTAAAAGGGATTTCAAGCTCTCTTCCAGTTGGATGAACTGCTGGGCTTGCCCATGGTCACGCTTCACCAACATCAACTCCTGTCTTAAATTCCCATTCACACCCAGCAACTGCTCACACCTGCACAGAAATAAAGAGATGGAGGATTATAGGACGAGCCACATTAAGAATTCACATAGTAAAGGTGGTCAGGGTGAGAGCCACACATTGGTCAAATCACATGACCAGGGCATCTCCCCATTTCAGTTTAGATCATTGTTAATTATTTATTTATTGTTTAACTACCAAAATGGAATAGTACTAAAACACAACTTTAGGATGGGATAAACTGTACTTTTCTAGATAAAAAAGGCAAAAATGTCATGAACCTACACAGATGTTTATTAGGTACACCTCCTTATTTCTCTACTCGGGGGCCATTTTTTTCAGATTCAAATGGATTGTAGGTAAAAATGAGCAATTTAAATGTAGATATTGAAGATTTTATGAAAACACACAAAAAATACACCAGTGCTCCCTAGCCACTTCGCGGTTTACCTTTCGTGGACGCTTAAAAAAATATTAATGGAAAAAATATATAGCGGAATTTTGTGGAACATTAAAAAAAAAAATCACAAAATTTATACAAATATATTATAAATATTAGTTCTAACAATAAAGGAATGTTATAAATGATAAAATATGATGATTTACAGTATATAGCTGTTGTAGCTACTCAATGTGTAGGATATTTTGGTGCTGTAAGCTCGGTACGGACGGAGCATGTGTGATACGA
>JAVSBV010041494.1:0-11242 GCA_033117975.1 Parotocinclus spilosoma
GGAGTAAACCCACGCAGACACGGGGAGAACATGCAGACTCCACACAGAAAGGACCCAGGCCGCTCCACCCTGGGATTAAACCCGGGACCTTCTTACTGTGAAGCAGTGGTAGTGGTGCTACCCATCGAGCCATCGTGCTGCCCGTGATATATACAGTGTATATATAAATTCAACTCTCGATAGATTTGTCAGAACGTATCCCCATCACAAATCGGGACGACTTTTGATACAGACATTATGTTTAACACAAGAGCTCCCAACTGGTACATATAGAGGCCACATGAAATGAATTTGATTCCATAACTGTCTTTTTGTGGTGCAGACTTGACTTAGGATGCTTAAGTGGCCAAACAAGATATAATACATTAATATAATCCTTGAAATGAATGTAGTAGACAAGCGTCATTGCCTAAATTCGAATCCCAAGTGGAGCTTGAACCGTAAAGGTTGTGCCCTGTCCAGTCAGGGTTGTGCTCTGATCTTTTGATTATATGTCCAGATCTGCCATATAAAATTCATATCCTTGTACAAAACGTTGCATATTGTTGTTGAATGACTGCCTCAGCCTACCTAACCTAACTTACTACTGAGACTCGAACCCTGGTCACTGTGGTAGCAAACTTCCAGATTTTGGTTGTTTTTAATACATGCGCTACCCATGGATTACAAAAGATGAATATGGTTAAAAAAATACTGGAAGAGTCAGAACATGATACTGTATGTTCTGCTGTGCCTCACCTTTGGAATGCCCTTTCTCACCATCTGATGGCTCTGCTGGTATAAATAAAAAATGTCCAGTGAGGGCGCCTGGAGAAAATCCAAAAGTCCATGACAAAAGTCTACTAGGGGTTTAGGGGGAATCCTGCATCAATTCACAAATGCTAACTGATCCCATATTGTTCATGAACAAACGCAAAAGGCAGAAGTAAGAATTGCAGAAGTCCAGAATGAGTCCTCTGTGGCATGCACATAACAGGCTCAACAGACACAAACAAGCAAATTACAAACTTCTTTTTAATCAAAGATTTTCTATTACAACCAGGATTTGCATCCGTATTCAGCCAGGGCTTTTGTGCTATGCTGCATGCATTGGAACTGCGATTCAATGTTCTGTCTCAAAGAGATGTCAGGCTAACCATACGCTAGAAGACTCTGGAAAGACTGTGACAAGACCTTTAATTGACTAAAGTCTGACATCCTCCCACACCTAAAGAGAAGCACCAAGTTTGTAGTCAAAACCTATCATTTGGCAAAGGCTGCTACTCTCAAAATGGTCTAGACTAGATTCCTTTTGACATTATTTCAAGATTAAATCACCTAAATAATAATCAGTCAGTACATAAAAAACAGCATAGTCAGCCGCACATGCTGTAAATTAAACAACCTGGCTTCCTGTCCTGTAGTGGTACCTTTAGTTCAAATGAAAACACCACTTATCATGATTTAATGTATAGTATTCCATTTAATTTCACTGCTTGAATTTGACACAGGGCAGTACGGTGGCTCGGTGGGTAACACCGCTGCCTTGCAGCAAGAAGGTCCCGGGTTCAATCCCAGAGTGGGTCATTTCTGTGTGGAGTCTGCATGTCCTCCCCGTGTCTGTGTGGGTTTACTCCGACTACTCCGGTTTCCTCCCACAGTCCAAAGACATGCATGTTAGGTTAATTGGTGTCTCCAATTGGCCCTTAGTGTGTGACTGTGTGTGTGCCTACGATGGATTGGCATCCCATCTAGTGTTGTTCCTGCCCTTGCGCCCAGAGTTGCCGGGTGTGCAGCGGCTGGCCCGCGACCCCGTGTGGATTAAGCTGAAGATAATGAATGAATGAATGTATTTGACACATTTTGAAATCTGATCAGACCTCTGATAAATATCCAAAACACTAAAAAGCCTAAATGCATTTAGAAAGACATTGCATTTAACAGCACAGTAAAATGAATTGATTTGGTCATATGCCTGTAGGTCTGTAAATATCACCTTTACCTGTACCATCCCGTTTGGTGCTGGGGAGAGAGAGATAACTCGCCTATTGGTTATCCACAAAATGTTCACGTCACTGTTCGGCCCCCAAAAATTATATTAAATATAATTATATAATTCAATCATATTAAAGACAGTTGATTTAAAATTGGTTTATGACAACAATCTTGATCATCTAATGATCGAGACCCAATTGTACTCCACTCAAACTCTCCAGATTTTATTTTGACAGTGGAAATTTGTCTGCCACATTAAAATCACTTAAAGGGATTCAGTTTAAGGCCAGCAGTACTGACAGCGATCTCCACAATCTAGAGTGAGAGCAAAACCACAGTAATGGAATCACTGCAAGAAAAAGAAATCCAGTACATAGAAAGAAATTGCATCAAGATGCATCGATAATCATTGACTCCATTAATAATCGCATCACAGCCCGAGAAATTCCCACCCCTAAAATCTACATGCTTCACTCTTCTTACCTGTGTAAAGTGTTCTTTAGTATTCTGAAAGGTTCGGTATAACTTATTACTACACTGCTCACAAACATTAGGGGATATGTTCAAATGAATATGAAGCGATTAAAAAAGAAGCATTTGATTTTATTTCACACATTGACTGTTCAGTAGGCTGTATGGTTGCCCAAGAGTGTCAAAACACACCGACAGTGATGGGGCATGGACAGGATAAAGATTGTCCAGCCATATTTGTTGAATCCTTTTCGTATTCACTTTTAAATATCCCCTAATTGTTGTGAGCGGGGCAGCACGGTGGTTCGGTGGGTAGCACCGCTTTCATCATAACAAGAAGGTCCCGGGTTCAATCCCAGGGTGGAACGGCTTGGGTCCTTTATGTGTGCAATCTGCATTTCCTCCCTGTGTCTGCGTGGGTTTACTCTGGGTACTCCAGTTTCCCCACAGTCCAAAGACATGCTTGTTTGGTTAATTGGCATCTCCAAATTGTCATTGACTTGTGTATGCCAAACACCCCAGTCGCGTAACTGGAAACAGCTGCACGTCGGTCCCAAGCCCGGATAAATGGGGAGGGGTGGAGAAAGCAGTGGCAAAACTACTCCACTATCCTGCCGAAATACTTCATGGATCACATCGATGAAGGACACAAATGTGTGGAGATCGATGATCCATCAAGTGACCGAGGGTCGGCCGCGACTGCACGGTTAATTCCATTCCATATTAAAATGTAGTTGAAGGTAATGTTTCTCTTCCTCTCTTTCCCCCTTCTGTTCCTCTTTCTCTAGATGCTGCCAAAGTCACAATTTTTGATAAGACAGAGGTGAACTTGGTCTCGTTTCGGCGTACCATTTATCTGGCCATTCAATCAAGGTAAGTAAACACGTGCACTGCGTAGCCCTGTATGTGCTGTTTGTGTGCGCATGTGTGTGTCTCTCTGTGTATGTGTGTGTCTTTCTGTCTGTGTCCGTGTCTCTCTGTCTGTCTGTCTGTGTATGCTTTCTGAAATTTGGACAAAAGTGTTTAAAAGATGGATCTGATAGTTTTTTGTACATGAGGATCTTGGATTCCTCTCTATATCCAACCAGCTCATGAAGCTAATTATTCACAAGGACATTCTTACACTTTTGCTTATACCAGTGATGTAATAATTCTGTAACTGATTGCATTTTTAAACTGCATTGAACACATTATTGAACTTCAAAAGACGATGATTCAGTGGTGCCTCAGTAGCTGGAGCCTTTGTTCACGTGTGTGCATACCTGTTAGGGAACGCGGCCCTGCGTACATCAGATCCACTGATAAGCAGCAGAAACGGCCTGGTTTTTAGCCCCCTTCTGATGCAGAACTACTGTGTGTATAAATCATTTGCTCACCCAAAGTGCTTGACAGAGTGCTCACATAATCAGGTTCCGAAATTGCTAACTCTTTTGATAGAAAATCACAAGGCATTTTATCTGCTTTATCTTTACTTAACCTGGTTTTCTTTTGTCTGAGTTAAGTGTGTGTTTCTCAGCTCTCTTGTGGAGCATTCTGCTTGAATTCTGCATTGGTTCCTCATGTCTAACATTGTTCAGTTTGAAGACAGAAAATGCAAAACCCTTAATAATCTGGGATTGCTGGTCTCTCGAGTCAAAATGTGGCAGCTGTTGATGGTTTGGCAGTCTTTAACAGAGAATGTGTGCACACCAATGTGACAAAGCATGACATCTCACCTATAAAATTGATGTTTAGAATGCTGCAACAGACTGGAGATGTACTGGTCCCACTTTTGGCTCTTAATAGCAATTCCAATAGCTGAACTTAAGGCCAGACTTTTTTAAATTGCTTGTTCCTCGGATGTCCCTGCTTAAGAATCTACTGAGGAGGGACCCTCGACCCTTGGCCCACGACTCTGTGTGGATTAAGCGGAAAATAATGGATGGACATTTGGCATTTCAGAATGGTTAGCCAATTATAATATTGCCCATTTTGATTTTCTTAGTTAAAACAAACCAAATTTTAAATTCAAGTAAATGAAAAGAAATAGCCAATGCCATAACACTTTTTTTATTTAACTACCTTATTTTAAATGCACATACCTTTATTTATCAAGGTACACCGATAACAATATCAACACAATGAAAACCACATAAAAGTAAAAAAAAAAGTATAAAGTAAGTTTATAAAAAAAAAAAAAAATGTTAATGATCTCTCCTTAATAAACATTAAAGCAAAATCAAGGAAATTGACCTAACCTCAAAAATACAATCAATAAACATAAACATTTATTAAATAATATTTTGCTAAATGTGTGCAATATAAATGTAGAAAATCACAGCAAACATTGAAGTAGGACAGTCTAATTGTTAAGATTTAATAAAAGTAATAGCATCAGAATAAAAATAAAATAAAAAATTGCATCTCTAAATATATTAGTTTATTAATATTCAGCTTACCACAGAGCTCTGAACTGCTAGACAAGACAGTGGGGAAAACGAGCCTAAATGTGGAACCAATCTTCTTGTGGGGAGACCAGGCAACAAGTATAAGCTTCTTAAAAGTCGTTGTTCAGGCAAGTGCAGGAGAAATCACACCACATAGTGTTGAAGATCTCAAATGCTCAGTGTTGTGTAGCCTTTTTTTAAGAGCCTGCTTTTAGCTTGGAACTGCTACCTGAAACTGTGGTCTCTCGCTCATGCACTTCCATTTAGAGCATCCCACTAGCCCGGAGGAGCCAGTAGCAGCTGGCACTGCAGGGTTGAGAACAGCTCCTGCATGACCCGTTTGAAAATTAGATTAGCACCGCATGGGTGCTGGCTCATCTAACACATCCCACAATTCTCTGAGGGTCTATTTTTGTTCAGATTTGCAATGAGCAATGAGGAAAATAACCGCTAATACTTCAGGACACTTTCACAATTCCCAGTGTCAAAAAGTAAGATTGCATTTTTGGAAAAACAAGAAGCGCTACACTCCAATATCGCTATTTTACCCTCCTACTGGCAGAAACCTGACATGCCACAGAGGCTGCTTCATGTATACTTAAGAGCTGCTACAGTTTTCAGAGGCAATTTAATGAAGCTGTGTTATCGCAATGTAGATCTACAGGGGTTGGACAATGAAACTGAAACCCCTGTCATTTTAGTGTGGGAGGTTTCATGGCTAAATTGGACCAGCCTGGTGGCCAATCTTCATTAATTGCACATTGCTCCAGTAAGAGCAGAGTGTGAAGGTTCAATTAGCAGGGTAAGATGGCAAATGGGGCGAGGTACAAATCGGTAGTACTGACAGTACAGCAGCTACTCAGACTTCTGAACTCCATTTACACCTTGTTACAAATTGATGGCGAAAATTCGTTCACAAAGTCACAAGTAACTTGTTCAGAAGTTTTCAAACACAGCAACTGAGTTAGAACAGTCTGTAGGCTAAACGTGAGCCAATGAGCTTGACCAGTATGGTAGTGAGCTTTCAAGTAAATGGCAGACTGCTCTTAAACCCTTAACTCCCACCTCTGCTTGTGGGTCTGTAGCATTGCTTGGCTTGTGTGATCATATGGGCGGAAACCAATCACATACTTCATTGATAATCAATTAACATATGAATCTGTCATAATTATTAAGTAAAATATGTATTAATCAAAGTTCATACTGTAACATCATGAGTTGTTTAGTGCAGCGTCTTTGCCATTTTGAGCTCGTTTTCGGCTGCTAAATCTGCAAATAATAGACCTTTATGTCCTTTCATTATTAATTATAGTTTAAGACTTTAACCATTAAATAAAATAGACATTAAATATTATATAACGAGATTTATATCATGTTAGTTGTAGTGTCACTAAAATCTTCTTTTAGACTGTTTCATGTATATTTGATGATCGTGGGAAAGCATAAAATTATGCTGGATGAAACAATTGTTTGTCATTTTTAAATGATGTAAATTCCGTTACTGGCATAAGCTGGCCTTTCGATGGATTTGCATCCTGTAGAGGATTGTTCCTGCCTGGTTCCCTGTGCTGCCGTCTAGGCACCGGCTGTCCCGCGACCCTGAATAGGATTAAGCTGATATGAGAATGAATGAGATCTTAAGCTGGATTCTTCATCAACAGAACCCAGTCCCACCAGACTGCAGTTAGTAGGAGACGATGTGCCTCCAGTAACTTACCTCTGAGGACTAAGTTAAAGTCAATTTATTTTTAAAATCTATAGTTTATTACGAATTTAAATGTTATTATTAATTTAAATGATATTTACTTAATTTTATGGTTACTACAACTTTTGAATTATTCAAAAACTTTTTAATTAATTTATTCAATTAACGCCTAGGCCACTCAAGCAGGATGGATCCCTTTTTAAATGTTGGTCCTCCCGTGGTTTCTTTCTTTTTTTTATTCAGGGAGTTTTTCCTTGCCACTGTCACCCTAGACTTAATTTGCGATTGGCCTTTTAAGATAATATATCGTTATTGTAAAGCTGGTTTTGAGACAATGCACCATTGTAAAACGCGCTATATAAATAACATTTGGCTTTATCTAAACGTAATGCCGTAATTAGATACTACAGCTCGACCACCAGACTCTTAAGACTCTTTGTTTTTATACAATCAACGATTTTAAGTGGAAAAACTGGGATATTTTCTCCTTTGCATGAGATCCAACTGTTTAGCTTGACAAGCATGAAGTACGCAGTTTGTTTTAGCGGGATTGTAAGTAACGTAAATAAAAATGGTCGTCTTGCTGTCTTTTTGTTTTAAGTGGTAGAAAAGTTCCAGTTGCTTGATTAAGTGGCTTTTTTGGGTCCCGTTGAGGCTGAATATCCCACAGTGCATCACTGTTTTAATGCCAAAACCAGCAGCACATCGGTTCTCTCCTCAGATGCTTTTTACTTTTCAGACACAGACATGCTTTGTTTTATGCAAATGTTCATATTAGTGTGGAATTTGTCAACCCAGTAGGAAATCTCTTCAAATTGCCCACTTGACTGTGTTTTTTTTTTATTATTTTTTTTTTTATATTAAAAAGCCAAAATAAATCCACTTAACTCAACCACTGCTACAGTTAGGCAAATACAAACAGCCTGAACTGTGGCCTCTGGGATTTGAGCAATTCCGACAGCATGAAGTCTGTCCAGCTCAAACAGAGCCCCTCTGAACATTGGCTTTGTGTGGAAAGAAACACTTTTTAAGCTACCCACATAACGTAGTAACACACAACAGCATGCAGTGCTGCTTGGAGCAGGTGGCACAAGGGGTTAACATGGTTACCCCATGTCTTTTGAGATTTCATCCCTGGTTCAAACCTTGAATTTACAACTTGCTGCTCGACTGGGATTTAAAACACAAAGATGGTCTACCGTGTGTAAGTGCAAGTATTTACACATTTTTGATTGAAAAAATGGACAGTGCATTTATAGCTTAAGTTCAGCAATTTTGTGTCTTATTTGTTATTAGTTTTGTCAGCCGTAGAAACAAATCTCGGCATCATCTATCAGCTCTATCAGAGAACCATGTTCTCTAAACATTCAAGTCCGCCATTAAAAACCCCTATTGATCGACCACTAGTATATAGTGTATATATTAAACGAATCAGGATGCATAGAAATGATGATACCGATACCGCAACCGATATTCTTCATTCAGTTTAATTAAAATAAATGTATATAGCTCTTTTTTACAATGGACCATTTGTCTTAAAGCAGCTTTGCAATCTTATATTATCTTAAAAGGCCAATCCCAAATTGAACAAGCCTAGGGCGACAGTGGTAAGGAAAAACTCCCTGAAAGTAGAAGGAAGAAACCTTGGGAGGACCTAAACTCAAAATGTTAATGAAGTACATATTTAAAAGTATATTAAAGTAATAGTAAAATGAAGTAAATAATATAATTTAAATCAATAATGATATTTAAGTTAGTAATAAAATAAGTAACAAAATAGATTTTAAAATCAGCCCTTAAAGGCATATCGTCTCTTCTTGACTAAACAATGGAGGGAGTTCCTGCACTCTGGTCGGTCTGGATTAAAAATTATTAAATTTAATGCTGTAAACACTGTTTTGTTTTTTTGTTTGTTTGTTTATTTTTTAATGCAAATTTTGTATTAACTTTGTACAATGCCCAAAACAAGCACCGAATATAGGTTATCACACATAATAAAAATAACAGATGCCTAGGATGTACAAAAAAATAAACAAAGGATAAACAATTAAAGATCAATCAGTGTGGCTTTTTTGATGGTCTAGAACATTAGTTCAATTTAAATTATTTTTTATGGGGGCAAACTGTATTTTGTACTCGACAAGCCCTCTGGAACCAACTAACAACGAGAACCGAGGTACCAGTAATTACTGCACGTAGCACCCAATGAAAGCAGGACTCTTAAAGATCTTATTTGTAATAACATTCACCCTTCTATTGTGTTTTTGCAGCTTGGACTTCGAAGAATGTGCACACAAGCTGATCAAGATGGACTTCCCTGACAGCCAGACGGTACATTATCTTATTTATTCTAATGTATTTGAATTATGTGTTTTGTCTTTGCACTCGGTAGAGCATCTGGGGTGCTCAGCGTAATATCCTTGCCATTGTAATATCACATCAAGGTGTTTCCCTCTGAACTGAATGTTTGCTTTTTTGGGAAGAGAGAGCTTTTTATGAAAGGCACAAAGCACCTCAGAGAATTCTGATCCACATTAATTACAGGACCACCGAGCCTCATACAGGGATGCTTTAAACGTTTAAAAAAAAAAAAACTTATCACATGTCTAACGTGAATCATGGTATAACAAATCGGATGATTTAGTTGCGTGGTGTAACCATGAGAGTTATGTCTATTTTTCTGTACATAATTGTCAGCCTTGTGCCGATCAAAGTCCTTTCCTGCAATGGCTAATGTTGTAAGAATTATAATTGGAAATAAGAATCTTTCTTATATAGATCTGTTTCACATCTGAATGACAGAAAAGTCTGAGCAAATTTTTGTTTCTGAGAACGTTTCTAAAAAGATGCAAAGATAAGAAGTACTGTACTAGTGCTGTCCTAAATGTTTTTGATATTGGGTTTTAATTAATATTACTGTTTAAAATAAAGCTGTGCAAAGTATCTAAGCCACTATGTGACACTATGGTCATGTCCAGTTGACAGCCATTTCGGTCAACCTTGTTTCATAGAATGTAAGGTGGGTCTTAAATAGTGCATTATTGTACAGGGATGTTTTATTTCTTTCAAATTCCATTCCTTTGATTCCCTTTAACGTCAATGCCTGCTCTAAGGTAGTAGATATATGCCATGATGCCACATTCCACCCATAAACATGTTTAAACTGCACTCCTAGATAAAATGTTCAAAGTAGACCTGGACAGAGAGACTCTTTCAGGAAAATCAGTAACCATGGTTTCTAGGTGATGTTTAAAAATTCATTGTCTGAAAAAAGTGTCAAAGATAAAATGAAGTTTATGATAGTTGTTAAGTTTGATTTAGTGGTTGAATCCACTATTTGTGATGTATGGTGATACTCCAACGAGACATATTTGATGGGAATTGGCAGCCTAATTGGCATGTAGAGGTCTCCTGGTGTGGGGAGCCTTTTCAGCTACTGGTACTGGTGAGCTGATTCACTGTGAAAAGTCAGTTCATACTTTGGAGTACATGAGAATATTGCAGGTAGGCTTCTCACTATTGAAAAGTCATTTTCTAAAGAATAACGACATTATTTGTTTGCACGGCTATGCAAACGGTTAACATAAGTCCTTTATACTCCAATTTTGGCCTAATCAGAAGCTGAATCTCTAGAGGGTTATTGGTCTCACAAACTTCCTATACACCTGTCATTTTAGTGTGGGAGGTTTCATGGCTAAATTGGACCAGCCTGGTGGCCAATCTTCATTAATTACACCTTGCACCAGTAAGAGCGGAGTGTGAAGGTTCAATTAGCAGGGTAAGAGCACCGTTTTGATTAAAATTTTGCAATGTACTCAACATTATGGGTGACATACCAGAGTTCAAAAGAGGACAAGTTGTTGGTGCACGTCTTGATGGCGCATCTGTGACCAAGACAGGCAAGTTAAAATGTGTTGAGAATCGAATTAGTTGAGTTCTGAGGTGGCAGATAACCAAGGTACCACTGTAAATACTTCACTGTAAATAATAGTGATTTTTTCCAAATAGCAGTTTAAATTATTAACTCTTTTAATTAACCGAACCAGTTTGTTATACAGTTTTGATTTTGAAATTGATTTTCTTTGAAACTTTGAATTTAGTGATATGAACATTTCTGTTATCTACGATTTTAAACGTCATACCTGATACCCAGCTGCTGTTTTTTTTACAAATTGCTTTACTCTGGTAATTTGGAACAAAACTAAGCTGTGTTGTTATACCGGTGCATGTAGTTTGCTGTTGAGTAAAGAACAGGTGCAAGGTTTAAAACTGGTCCGCATTTTGTTAAGAGATTCACATTTCTATCCTGAACCCCATCTGGGCTGTCTGAGTTTGATCAGGACATTCAGTGATTCATTAGAGCTCATGCATATTCCAACTGTCTGTGTTGCCAGCTAATAATGAGCAGCTCCAGACTAGAGTTAAATATCATCTCGCAGTCAGGTGGTGCCGTTCCATCAGAGGGTAAATGAAAGTTTACTGGGCTTGTTCATAGGATTAATGGACCAGTGGATCTGGTTGACTCATACAGTCGATTTCGGTTAATGGGACCACATCGGGACGCGATTGTTTTTTGTCCTAATAATCGTCTGGTCCGATTAAACGAACATGCCCTATGTTACAAGATGGGAAGTGCTATGTAACATATTAAATGTTTATTAAACCT
>JAVSBV010041515.1:0-11242 GCA_033117975.1 Parotocinclus spilosoma
TATATACACATTGAAATAGGATTATTTCTTTTAACTTTTTTTTAATGAAAACAAAATAGGCTTGGCTTAGGTAAGGCTGTAGATAAAAAATGAATTAAATAATCTAAGGTAATATTATGTTAATTGAAATTTCTCATAAAGACAAAAAGACAAACTTGTGTATGTGTGTGTAAAATGTTTAATCACTTACTGACTGACTGCCAGTAATAAATTCTAATATTGATACAGAGGCATGTAAAACCAACACCCTTGGCCTACTTAGCAAGCTAGCAAGTGGGAGAGGGAGAGTGACTGAGATGCTTTTCTGTGGTTGTTAGTGTTAAACGCAAAGTTTTGTGGTCAAAGGAAGGAAACAAAAAAACTGTTTGAAATAAGAAAAACTTTACTTAAAAATATTTTAATTTGGTACAACATAAACATGGAGTCTGAACAAGATTAAAATAATCACTGTATAATATGTTTATTACATTTTAATGGCTCAGAAATGACAGCGTTCTAGCTGTCAGTTGTTATAACAAATGACTGCGATTTAAGATTTAAATGGCTGTTTACTCTTTAAACCTGATAGAGATGTAATTATTAAATTACTCCCCAAAATTATTTACATTATATAGATAATGAAAATGAAGTTTGTTTTTCAGACTGAAAATAATCAAAGGCAAAGCAGAAATAATAGCTGTTATACAGTACACAGATATAATGTTTAGTACTGTAATGCAGACCATTCAGATTCACACTAACTAAGTGCTAGTGATATTTTCACTTCCCATCATCACACTTACTAGATATTATATTATAATCCGTTGGTTGGAATTGTAATTTTGTTTTTTCAGTCAAAAAAATAAATGTCTAAAAACAAACAAAACAGCTTTTAGTTTGGTTCTTTTACATTGCTTAACATTTTCATCATAAACAACAACAACAACAACAACAACAACAATAATAATAATTAAATAATAATAATAATAATAATAATTAAATAATAATAATAATTATAATATATATATATCAATATTAATTTCATGTAAATTAATATTCAATAATAATAATAATAATAATAATAATAAAAAGTGCACCCAGAAAATAATGTCAGATTTCTGCTAAACTCGGTATGCAGTTGTGTTCTACAGAAAGGTTCTCAGAGGCTACTTTTGGTTAGTGTACCTGTTGACTGCTATACAGGCCCCCCTATGACACTGAGATCCTGCACACTCGCTTCCCAAGCTGGTGTCACAGTCAAATGCCGGTGATGTTTTTAGCAGAATCCGATGAATCCATTCAGCGAATCAGCACGCAGTATTCGAGTCAGGTGATGCAACAGTACTGCAAAATGTTTTGGTGCTGCAGCCTGACAGGAATTTCACAGTAATTTTGACTTTACCCATCTATAACCATGGATAACTTTAATGAAGCTGAAGAGTCTGTTATGATGTTTACTTCAGGACCTAAAAAAAAAAAACAGGAAGTAATTATTGATATGTAGCTATCAGGGTCTGGCCAGGGTTGCGGTGAGAAAAAACACACACACACACACACACACACACACACACACACACACACACACACACACACACACACACACACAGGTATGGTCTTATAAATGTTTAATATAGCATGTTTTTGTTGCAATTTTCAGCCTTTACTTTGGCCATTCATTTTTCTTGTACTCCCATGTCCACTTCATATCCATGTCCACTAAAACTGAAAGGCACTTAAACATTTTCAAAACCAAAGTGCCTGTGTCTTTTACATAGGTGTACTGCTGCTACACTGAATAAAAAATAAACCCTTCAGAATGTCTCTATTAAGAGAAAGTATGTCATAAAAATGATAGAAATGCACTGCAGGCACTACATTTCCCATAATTCACCATCATCTTTTCAAAAACTTGAATGGCTATCGCTTTAAGTGCCAGTTTCTTTCATTTTTTCGAATTGAGTAATGGACATTTGCAAATATAAAAAAACTCAACCAGCTGCTAAGAAGGTAATGGTAGCTCAAAGCTATGTTTTGGCAAGCCACTTATAACCATATAACAAAAGTCCATATTAGTCCACTAATGCAGACATTTATTAAACTAGCAAGGGCATCAGTTATGTTAACATAAACGAAATGTAATGTTATTAATAAATAATTATTTAGTGTTAATTTGCTCTTCATCAATGGCTTAGCTGTGCCAATTTAAGTTCTGAGTGTATCTCAGTACAAGTAGTCTATAAACATTCCTGAACTACAATAACTTAAATGTATTCAAGCTTGCTAGGTTGTCACACAGACACTCAGGTTTTTATTTAAAGTACTAGATTAAAGACACAGAGATCAATTTCATTGCAGGGAAGGAATCTCAGGCCCTGATAAAAAAAAAACCCCACTGATTTAGTATTCCACAGGCAAACCAGGAATTACTAATACAAAGCACAACTCCTAAGCAAAAACTAATATAAATATCTATGTTGATTATATAGACACTTTTTCTTTTACAATTTTCTTGTTTTAATGATATACTTTCTCATTTTTGCAACATCATTTTTCTTCATGGAATCAATATTTCTCTATTTAAAAGAGACATTTATTTTTGCATTAAAATTACATTAAATTGGAAAAAATTTCTGTGTAAGCAGCATTTTTGTAGGTGGTTCATTGTTTTACATTAAATGTTTTCTTGAATATTTTTTATGTACGGTATACACTAAACATACAACAGAAAAAAACAATAAGAAAAAATAAACCTGCAAAATGTTCTTCAGTCTCTTCTTGCTGTACAATAAAGACTCTTTAATTTAATATAGTAAAATGTATTGATTTATTAATATTGAATTATATTAATACAGTAAAATGTTTAATAAAACCAGTCTTTGTGCTATTTCTGTTACTTCAAAAGAAAGAAAACCCTGTAAATAAGTGTGGAAAAGACCACAGATAACTAGTAAAGATAGCAGCCCTGGGATAACCCAGGATTTGTCAACCTATAGTTTGGTTTCTTTTATCATATTTCCATCTTCTTTTATTAGTATTCCATCTCCATTTGGGTTTATTTTCATACTGAGTAACTACACAGAATTCTTACTCACTCTTTTTCTTTAAAAACCCTACAAACCACAGGATTTACATATCACAAGTCGGCTTTGTCAAAACCTAAAGCACAAAAGACTGAGCTGTGGGCCTAAGAAACAAACTGTCTTACCAAAGCTAAATTCAAGAATTTCCTTTCTTTTTAATCCTTTTTTTCTTTTATGAGTTTTGTTTATTTCACTTATGTAATGCTGCTGATCCTAGAGATAGATCACACAGACAGCTCAGCTTCCTCTTGGCTGCTTTCACACCAATACTGTAGTGCACACTTTATTAGTTCAGCTTGCGGATGTTGTGTGGGTTGTTGTACACATACATGGTTTTGTAGTGGTCAATCAGTGTTGCATAAAATTGGTATTTTGCCAGTAACTGGATGATTGCCATAAACACAGTGAGTCAGGGCATTCAGATTCACACTAACCAGACAGACTGTTACTTTTAAGTGCTAGTGATATTTTCACTTCCCATCATCACACTTACTAAGATAGTATATTATAATCCGTTGGTTGGAATTGTAATTTGTTTTTTTTTATTTAATGCTGCCCACATTTTCACCTTCATGTACTAAAAATAAACACAACACACACAATGTGCTTTTAGTTTGGTTCATTTACATTGCTTAACAATATAATCATCAACAACAACAACAACAACAATGATAATTATAATAATAATAATTATTATTATTATAAATAAATAGACTACATGCAAAAATATAAACCGGATAAATCAGGTTCAAAGCAGAACTTACTAAAAGTGGCACAGAATTCATTTATTGTGTTTTACAATTTTATATATTACATCTTACAAAATACAGACTGTGTGCATATACATTGTATACTACCTCACATATGTTATAATAAACATTTTTGTATTGTGAAAAATTTGGTGCATAAAATGAAAAAAAAAAAAAAACACATATAAAGCATAGATAGTCTCCAGAATGGTTCCTAAAATAGATAAAGATTTGTTTTAGTTTTAGTAGTTAAATATTTTTAAAACACAACCATGTATCATCAGTTTCCAAAGCATGTTAATTACAATTGACTTTAGGTATACCCACGTCTTATGGCAATAAGTGATATTCGACTAAATATATGGAACAAAGGCATTTTAACAAAGGAAAAACTTCTTAGTCAGTAACAACATGAGGAAATGAAAAAGAGTGCTGACTGCAAAACTCGGATAATGTCTATAAAAAGCTATGCATCTGAAAATACCCAAGTATTCAGATGTCCATAGCAAGCAGTGTGGTAATGAATCTGCCTTGAATGGTTACAGTAAGGACCATGGATTAAGAGACAAACTTTTCCCTAGAAAATACCAACTATAGATACTATACAAATAGATTTGTAGATGATTTACACTGACTAACATTTAGCACATTCCCATATTCAGAGCTACTTAAGTCTGATACAGTGTTATAAGGTACAAAAGAAGAATTTGAAGGTTAAGTGCCTTAACTGCCTGCCTTAAGGATGCCACCTCCATGCCTATTCTTTGATATGTCAAATGTGAGAGACAGAATCTAAAACAAATTCAAGAAAATCACATTGTATGTTTTTTAAATAATTAATTTGCATTTTATTGAAATACGCACTTTATAAGAAATACGCACTTCATATAATAAAAAACTGAAATATGTTTGCAATTACTGATGTCTAACATTTCCTGTAGTTGTTGACCATGTTTGCACATATTGCAGCAGGGATTTTGGTCCAGTCCTCCATAAATATCTTCTCCAGATCTTTCAGGTTTCAGGGCAACATTGAGTTTCGCCTCCCTCCAAAGATTTTCTGTTGGATTCAGGTACAGAGGCTGGCTAGGCCACTCCAGGAATGCTTCTTAAGAAGCCACTACTTATTTGCCCTGGCTGTGTGTTTTGACTCATATTCATTCTGGAAGACCCAGCCATGACCCTTACTGACTTCTTTACTGAAGGAAGGAGGTTGTATCTCACGATACATGACCCCATTCATCCTCCCTTCCATAAGGTCATCCTGTAACCTCTGCAGAAAAGCCCCCAAAGGATGATGGATCCATTCCCATGCTTTACGGTTAGGACAGTGTTCTCATCCTTCTTCTTCCTTCAAAGTTCATACCAAAAATCTCTATTTTGGTCTCATCTGGATCATCCAAATGGTCATTGACACACATTAAACAGGCATGGACATTTGCTGGAGTGAGCAGAGGGACATTATGTGCCCTGCAGGATTTTAACGATTGACTGAGTCAAGTGTCTTTTATACAGGTAACAAGTTGGTGCAAAGTGGTGCAATTAATAAAGGCAATGAGTGAAGAAAAACTCAGGTTTGTGAGAGCCAAAATTCTTGCCTGTTGGTAGGTGATGAAATACATATTTTATTCAAATAAAATGCAAATTAATTATTCAAAAATCAATGATACATACAAAAATTACACAATGTGTACGAATTACAGACCTCTTCATCCCTTGGAGCTGGGATATCGGTGTGTGTGTGTGTGTGTGTGTGTGTGTGTGTGTGTGTGTGTGTGTGTGTGTGTGTGTGTGGCTGGGTGTGTGTGTGTGTGTGAGAGAGACTACATACACTGAGTTTATATAGAACAATAATTAAATGTCAAATAAGATTTTTAAAATTGTAATTGTAATGTTGTATCTGAATTTTCTGCTCTGACTTCATGTATAATATTCCATAGCTTTTATAACCAAGTTCAACTTACAAAAAATGTCATAAAAATTCTATACTGCTATTCATTTTTAATCCCTTCTTAAGTATTAATAAACAATGAAGTAATTGCTAATTATTAAACAAGCAAATGATGTGTCGTCACTGCACAAGACTATGCTAAGGGCACACTAATGACCTAAGACCTTGTTATTCCTATGTTATTCCTATAACTTCCTATGCAATCTTAACACATTAATATATTATAAGGTATTTTATTGATTGTTTGACATATCACAAAAAATTATTTACAATACATTTACATATACTTGTTTTTTGGACATTTTATAATTTTAACAGACTTTGGACTTTAGACTTAAGATTTCAGACTTTACTAAACTAATTTAACTTACTCTAATGACAACAACAACAACAACAACAATAATAATAATAATAATAATAATAATGTTACTATAATGACAACAACAACAACAATAACAATAATAATAATAATAATAATAATAATAATAATAATAATAATAATATTATACTATATATAATATATATTATAGCAATAATATTATTATTACTATTGTTGTTGTTGTTGTCATTATAGTAACATTATTATTATTATTATTTTGTGTTAGTAGTAGTAGTTATACAAATATTACATATAATACTAAATACTTATATAGCACCTGTCTCAAACCCAAGGACGCTTTTAATGCAGTTAGTGGGGAGAGGGTTATATGACCTGACAAATCAAAAATGTATCTAAACATTTATGTTAGTTAGTTTGATATATATTGGAGGATCAGTGATAATCATTACTGCAGTCATTAGTTAAGTACTTTGTAATTGTGTGTGTGTGTGTGTGTGTGTGTGTGTTTGTAGCAGGTGTATAGTGTACAAATATAATATTGGTGTGTTGTGAAAGGAACGAGATGTGTCAGTGTTGAGCGTTATTCAGAGTGAGAGTGTGAAACGGGACGATTTTGCGGATATTACGGTAAGTGTACAGGAAGGTAGCAGGGTGTAGGTGGGGGATGGCCTCTGAGGGTATCTCTCTACACTAGGAATAGTTACTTTTCTGTGTCCCACTGATATGGAATCTATGTCTCTATTAATGATGATGATTATCTTGATTCTAGAGCAGCAACCTGCTTGCTGCTTAATTCTTTATTAATAAATCAGGGCATTTTCTTATATTCGAGAAACTTTACTAAGAATACTACAGAAACGAAGACTATAACATGGCAAAGGGTAAAAAAAATCATCAGGGGATTTAGAGAGAAAGTGCTTTGAATAAGCCACCACTTCTGTCATGTACTGTATGTAATTATTACTGTATTTAGTTGGCAGGTTTATTTTGATGGGATGTTCAGGTTTTAAAATCTTTAAACATTTACAGCTTAAAACATTTACACATTTGAGTAGACACTATTAAGCAGAGGAACTTACACCTGACACAATCTTACAATGTACAGTCCAAGCAATGACGTGTTATGTGCCTTGTTAAAGGGTCATACAGTGGTACCTTGGCAGTAACCACTTTCTTACCACTGCCCACACACTTTGATAAGCAAGCTTAAGAAGAAATACAAAAATTGTTTTATATGTACATAAGGACTATTTGAGCACATAAAATGTAGACCATATTTCCTTAGATTTAAAGTGTTATATAATTAAACACATTTTTACTGCATAAAAACAGTAGCAATTGGTGAAAATATCTAAAGTTTTAAAAGCAGTTTAGTAATAAATATTTTGTAATACAATAGAAGTATTGAATATATAGAGTAAATGTTATATGAAAGATAAAAAATTTATTTTTATAATAATAATAATAATAATAATAAATATTATTATCATTATTATTTTATTATTATCATTCTTCTTCTTCTTCTTCTTCTTCTTATTATCGTTCTTCTTCTTCTTCTTCTTATTATTATTATTAAATTAATAATAATGGCAAATGTCTCCAGTATAATAATAATAATAATAATAATAATAATAATTATTATTATTATTATTATTATTATAATCTGTGATGTACTTGCATTCCAAATAAAGTGAATTTAAACCGGTTCGGTTGGTTCTCTGGAGATATATGCACAATCAGCCACAACATTAAAACCTTTGACAGTTGAGGTGAATAACATTGACTCTGGATAATGATCTGCTTGGAAATCACGGGTCTTGACATTCATGTGTATGCTATTTTGACACATTCCACCAGGATACAGGATGCCTACAGGATGCTGGTGGCTGGACATTTTTGCTTTGTATACTATTTACAGTCCAGCAGTGACACTGACATGGGTTACAACTACAGCATCACTGCTGTGTCTCAGCGCAACACACACTAACACACTACTGCTATTTCAGGGTGGCACTGCAGGGCTCAGAATGATCCGCCACCCAAATAGTACTTGGTCTTTGCTGGGTCTGTGGGGGTTCTAAAACTATAGATTGCCTAAAACTGCACTAGTAAGTACTGTAAATATATATACTGTTGATACCAGTCACAGGTCAGAGGAGAATTACCAGACTGGTTTACACTGATAGAAAGGCAACGGTATAATAACCACTAAATAACCACTAGATAACCACTCAAATAACCACTAGATACATCCAAGCTATGCAGAAGAACATCTCTAAATGCACAATACTTGAAGCATATAGGCTACAGCAGCAGACGACCACAACAACTGCCACTCCTGTCAGTAATGCACTGGCAAATGAGGCGACAATACATATGGCTCACCAAAACTGGACAATAGAAGATTGGAAAAACGTTGCCTGGTCTGCTGAGTCTCGATTCATAAATAGAGTAGGATATGAAAATGAAAATGATCTAAGATGACATATTTGTGAATAGCAAAAGTGTGCAAAAACTTCAATCAAGTCTAGTTTTAATTAACGGAATGACATTCAGGTGTGAGTGGGCATCCCGATGCCTTTAAATAACAAGGATCTATCAACTTCTATTTTGATTTTAACAGCATATTTGAAAATGTGTATTATAGCACAAATTAAGTAGATCTTTAAGTACTTAAGAAACAGAGATCAGGCTGGAAAGGGTTACAAAGCTACAAATCACTAAATTGTTTGGACCCCACCCTTCCACAGACTTTCACTCACAGACGACTTTATTAGGTACTTCTGTGTAGCTACTCGTCAACACTAATCAGAATCTGGCATAAAGCACAGGAAAGCATGTATCCGTTCTGCCTTATATGGTGTTGGGGATATTTTGTCTGCACACATATTTACCTTAATACCAATACAGCATTTGTTACATGCTCAGCCACAGCCTACCTGGCTATTGTTGCTGACTATGTCCACTCCATCTGCTAATGGCTAATTCCAGAATTCTGTGCCATGGAACAAAGCTCAACTTGTACAAACTGATTTTATGAACATGAGGATGAGCTCCCTGTAAATGGCCACCACAGTCACCAGATCTCAATTAAATGGATATTATATGCTCACAAAAATAGGGGATATTTCATTGGGGGATATTTCATTTTGAGACCTCTTCATCCCTTGAAGCTGGGATATCGGCAGTATATATATATATATATATATATATATATATATACATATATATATATATATACTGTGTGTGTGTGTGTATATAACTACATACATTGTACTAATATATATATAAAGTAATATTATATTACGATACCACAACATGCATGTTATATGTGACAGGTGATAAAACTAATTAAACCACAATGACCAGTTCTGTTAATCAGCACATAGTAGGCTAACAAAAAGTAAAACAACAGAGAACAATTCTATTGCACATCCAGATTAGTAGTCTGAGTTCGAAATAGTTAAATGACTGGGTGTCACCTTTCTATGATGCACACCACTGCCACTGCCACAGTTTACTGTATAGTTACTCACATTTTCATACAGGATACAGACATGTTAGCCATATTGTATGTTTAGATCTACACTTTTTTCCATCTGACTATTTTACCAGTCAAAAGCAACACAACAATTATTCTGACTATCGATCAGACATATCTCTGGACTGATAAGAGATCAAATAGCTGGAGTACATACCATTCGCTGTGCTCTGGAGTAAAGCTTGGCACTGTAAGAGATGGAGTGGTGAGACGATCAGACTGAGTGGTCTTGTTCATTATGAGGACTATTAATGTTATTACTGCACATCAAGTACGAAAGGGTGACACATTTATGACCTTTAGGGGTTAACTCGCAACCATGCTTAAAGCACTTTGGGCTGATGTTGTTTTGGAAACAGTAAGATTTAGAGGAAACCGAGGGCCAGATCTTGTCCAGAACCCTGCATGTGGGAGTTTCGCTTGCACTTCAAAGCTAATTTTCCTTTAAGAGCAGGGGGATGCCATTATGTGGGGCATGCATTTACAGAGATGTGAGTTGGCGTCGAAGCTTTCTGCAAAGAGCAGTTTTCTTTATTTGTTATTCATTATTTGTTAATGGCATAAAACGCAGATCAAATTTTTATTTCGATTATCACAAAGAACAGGTTTGACGAATTGTCTGGAAGACAATGAGTACAGTTGAAATCAGAGCTGAAAATGTCAATATCAAATTGTTTATAGAAGAAAACATTTCCAAGTAACAAAAGTGTCAGTGAGCGAACATGTAACTTTTGCAAGCTATCCCATAAATCACTTTTGCACCTAACTGACCCGACCTATACAAACGCTTTTCTAATGATAACGTTGATAAATGACCATTCGGATGTCCAATATATCCGATGCTGAGACTGATAAACTGTTGACGCACATCATTTCACTGTTTTCCATTTTGAGTTTTTTTTTGGTTTCTGAAACTTGTAAACAGCACTTTCACTCCGCACTCCACCAACCCTCCAACGCTTCAGCGTTTCAAGAGCTCGGAAAATAAGCACCATGACAACATTCCTGTTTATTACCCTCATAGATGTAACTTAGACAGGTTTTAATCTGTATTTTTGTTTATTTTAGTTATTTGTTGATGGTCATGGGTTAAGCAAGTGGTTTGCATTTTACTAGTGTCTCCTTTAAACCTAATAGTTCAAATTCAACTTTACTTATAGGCCAGTCATTTGTGTTTGGTCTCAGTCATTCAGTTAAAACACACTTTTCACACAAAAGAGAGAGAGAGTCAACTCGGTGTCACAACTGGTGGTCTGCCACATAATTCTCAGTGATACAGTGCATGACTGATTAACACTTACAGATAAGCAAAGTCTTTAGGGCTTACATTTGTCCTTTCATGCCACCATTTTTGCACATTGCTGAATCCTTTCAATAACACTATCTGAACAAAAGTATTGGGACATACTCTTCATTACTAAATTCAGGTGTTCCATTTAATCTCATTCACACAAGTTTATAAAATCAATCAACCAAGCCATGCAGCCTGCCCTTTATTCACAAACATTTGTGAAAGAATGGGTTGTTATTTATTTATTTGGCTTCTTTAACGTCGCTGTCGGCATCAGTGGCCATGTAAGCGACACACACAAGTTTATATCC
>JAVSBV010041526.1:0-11241 GCA_033117975.1 Parotocinclus spilosoma
AGACTTACATTGAATGAACTATCAGGGTTTTTTTTGCCATTTTCAAAGCTCAGTGCGCTGATTTTTTTTTCTATTACACCATTACTATTATAGAAAACGAGCCATTTGGGTGTTTGGAAAAAAGGTTACTCACAGATAAGTAATTGAAATGTTTGTAGTTATATTGTCCATTTTTTATTTTATTTTATATGTAAAAATGCGGGCAGCACCGTGGCTCGGTGGGTGGCACCACTGCCTCATAGCAAGAAGGTCACGAGTTCTGCATGTCCTCTCCGTGTCTGTTTGGGTTTACTCCGTATACTCTGGTTTCCTCCCACAGTTCAAAAACATGTGTCTTATGTTAATTGTTGTCTCTAAAGTGGCCCCTAATTTGTAACTGTGTGTGTGTGTGTGTGTGTGTGCTCTACGATGGATTGGCGTACCATCCACTGTTGTTCTTGCCCTTGCACCCAGAGTGGGTGGGCACCGGCCAGCCCGCGACCCCATGTGAATTAAGCGGAAGATAATGAATGAATGAATGTAAAAAATGTAGAACTGCTGAATTTGGTGATATGCGGTACCGGTGTAACACTGATCAAGTTAAATGTTGCACTGCTGTATTATTTTGGAAACGTATTCATTTTTGTCTACAAAAGTGTCAGGATTTTTAATTTAAAGACCGTTGCTTTGTTAATTCGAATAAAATTTGATGTATTATTTGCCATCGTCAATCTGCATTTTATTGCACTAATTAGAAAAACTAAATGTTTTATTGTTTTGGCTAATTGTTTTGTAATGACTAGTGGTCTAGTAAAAATGAGTAGTTGTGCAACCCCTAGTATGTACATATATACACAAATAAAAGTGATTTCATAATAAAAAAGTATAGATAACCCCAATAATATTCAATTGAATGATTTGATTATTGAAACTACAAACTGATGTATGGGTGCTGTAACAGTCATCAGTGCTTGAGGGTAAAGAAGATCCCATCTGCTCTGGAGATTTAGTCTGTTTCTGAGACTTGGTCCTCCCAAGAGAAGTCTTTCATTTCTGATGTTTGCTCACAGGGCTGTTGGTCTAGATATTTGTACAGCTGCTTTGAGAAAATGCTCGACTGCAAAAAGTGTTTTTTTTTTATTTAACTTGACTTGGTTTGAACTGACAGAAGAGCTACAGACTATATTATCCACAGTCCAGAGTCCCCAAGCTGTCCCAACCCTGTCAAAAATACTGAGCACATAGAATAATATAGGAACAATAAAATGAAATGAAAACAAGAAAATGAAAATACTGTTCATACTGTCTGCGCTCAGACAATGTAATATTTTTAATTTACAATGTCCATACCATTATAACTTGACTGGGGTTTAAATATTTGATTTAAAAAAAAAGTGGTTAAATTGTTATTTGTCTTTGGTCCAGAGCGTACAGTGTACAGAGCGTAATTGGTCCGAACACAGCACGTTTCCACTGGGTGCCTTAATGCCTCTGAGCCTCTAGTCGACACCACTTCTGGATATGGGTAACATGGAGCTTCCTTTTTGTACAGTAAAGTGATACAGTGATAGTACATGTTAGGGTTCCTACCTTCCCCCCATACGTTCGGCCGTCCTTACAGGTCGTCATTACAGAGCCATCGGTGGGACGGTTTAATATCCACTATCTTAATTGTCCAGATCCCGAACAGCTGCTTCGCGTCCTATAAAGGCGTGGTTTTGGCACTGTTCGGGGCCAGGTCATCATTATTCCAATGGGATTCCATCTCGTTTGGTTCACATGTCTGACAACCGGCGCCCTTGCACCCTCCGTGTTCCCTAGAGTTAGTGGTAAAGTCAGGGGGCTAATTAGGGCCGATGGACTGGTATGGGTATGGGTAACCCCCGAGGTTTTCCTGTTCCGTACCTGTGCACTCCTCGCACGGTCAGAGCTCGTGCTCTTCGGTCGTCGGCGCCTCCCTAGCCTCATTTCAGCCGGGAGTTTGTTCTGAATAGGACACTCCGGGTCTGGCTTCTTTGTTTTAGAGCTCACGCTCGCTGTAACAGTACAGTACAGTAATATTTACATATAATACAGTTTAAACTGCAGTACATAAAAGTGCAGAAAATCCTTGTTAATCAACATTCAATAATTTATTATTAATAACAATAATAATTAAAAAATATAACGTTTTGCATAGTACAATATAAAATGTTTATACATATACAAAGTTTATGATAACCGAAGTACAACTGAAAGTAGGTCCATTTGGTCGTTTTAAAATCAGTATTGAGAGTTAAATAGACTTTTGCTGAAATACTGTACAGAAATAAAAAAAAAAAACTTCATAATTTGTGCTAAATAACCATTTAGCTGGCATATCTTTTAAAATATACTTTTTTAAATAATACAATTAAATTGACATTTATATAAGTATTCTATAGTACTAAAAGAAATATATTTATTTAGGTGTATTTCCTTATGGCATACTAAAGCCAACTATATAAATAATATTTTTAAAGTATTGATTCGTTATAATAATTAATAATATTTAGAATAATTAATTTGACATAGTACTTTTGTTTTAATATATATTTTTAGTACTTATTTAAATGTGTTCCCTCATAGGAAATGCAACTATGTATATATATATATATATATATATATATATATATATATATATATATATATATAATTTTTACATTTTTTGCATACCTTGAATAGACTATCAATGTAAGTATGCTTCTAAATCAGATGATTTAATTAGGGGTGTCTGATCAGGCAGGTGCTGAATTTGTCTAATTATCCAAGTCTTATTCCTTGTAGGTTATAATTACCAGACTGGAAGGAAAGGAAGGAGGAGAAAGCTGCTTAAATTCTATCTCAAAAGCGTTTAACACAATAGCGCATTAAGAGCGACATGGATATTGGCATTTTGAAGCACTTGTGTGAAGTGTGTGTTCAGCGACAATCACACAAACTAGTATTAAGTGTAAGTGTTGCCTGGAAAACGACATCATGCCTACAGATCTACAGATCGAACTGTAAATAGGACTGTAGTAATGTGAATAGGACTGTAGTAATGTGAATAGGACTGTAGTAATGTGAATAGGACTGTAGTAATGTAAATAGGACTGTAGTAATGTGAATAGGACTGTAGTAATGTGAATAGGACTGTAGTAATGTGAATAGGACTGTTTCATATCTGTGCAATTTAAGCACAAAGTCCTTCTGTCTTGCTTTCGGATGAAGAATGCAGAATGTTACTTATTTCATTTCCATGGCGGTGAAATTCAAAAACACTCAGACAGTACCTACATTACTCTGGCAGCTGTCTAGACATCTCAGTGACCCACATGCATAATCATGAATATCTATCCGTTTCTGTCAGGGCTGCTGCACAGAGACATGGATAACTCACAGGATGATGGATAATATTTTAATATATAATCCTAGTAAGCAGGAGGCTGTAAGGGGAGGCGACCAAAACATCAAGCTGTCAGTCAATGACTTGATACATAGGACTGTATTCATGATCTGTCTCATGGGTGGTAAAGACGGTGATAGACAGCACAGTGGACAGGGAAGTGCTTGACTGAAGTGCCTATAAATATTCTACTACAAATTACTTTTCTCTAATTGACTAAAATGAGAGTAAGCATAAATGTCCATGTTCATTTTCTCAACTCTCTGTTCCTCACTACAGACCTGGACAGATAGTTCTGGTGCAAACATGACTCAGTTTAGGAACTTAGGGGTCAATTATGACAATGACAAGTGTATTGTGTATAACCTTTGTCAGAAATATTGTGTTCATCATGGACAATGCTCAATTGGAAAAAGCCCAATAGAAAAAAATTGACTTTGGGCTTTTCTTGGGCATTTGTAAGAGGGCTTATAGGGAAAAACTAATTGGGGAACTTCTGTATTAAAGAATGCACAGCTGAATTCTGTGAACATAAATAAGCACTGTGTCATTAAGTCATAATATACCCAGGAAACAAAAAAGTACTATCCTGATATAGAATTTTCCTGGAAGCAAATGCTGCTGAGATCAGATCTAAATCTGATCTAAAATTATTCTGAAATGGGAAAATAGGACACCAGTTTTCTATTAGACTTGAAAGGTGTGCTTCATTAAGAACCAGCTGAAGGTAAGAGCCTAATCTAAAGGTCTCTTAAAGAGGATAAAAGTAAATAGAAAGGTTAACCTTGGTAAACAGCTGTGATTTGTGATTCATTCACCAGGAAAGACGAACAAAATAAATATCTGAACCTTGTGCTCTTATAAAGGTTTTACTGTAGCTTTTGTGCAACTTTGAAATGGCCGTTTCGAAGAAAGGAGAAGCTTTGTTGTACTCATATATTAGTGAATAGATTGGTAGAAGGTTTTTTTTTCTCTTACAGCACATTACTCAGCCCAAGACCTATGTACAGTATTATTACAGTATTACAGTATTATAGTGCTAAGTAACTCTAGAGATCCAGCATTTATTCTTGGCTTCAGTTTTGGAGGTACACCTGGGTCCTAAATTGGGTCTAAATTGCCCCCAGGTGTGTGGGAGTGAAAGAGTGTGATTTTTGAAATGGACTCCAGACCCACTGTGTTTCTCATCACTATTAAGTTCAGAAATCTTATGAATAACAGCCAGGAGCTGAGGAACAGAAGACAACGTATTAAAATCATGCGTACAACCTGTGTTCATTGTTCAATAAATTTTCAATTGAATAAAGCAAATTCTCTGTTTATTTCAAGTTCAAACACTGGATAAAAAAATCCTACCATCCTACCATCCTGATGCCACCTGTCTTCATCTACTGCTTCAAACCTTGTGTCACTTCTTTAATTATCCAAATTGTTTGGATCAAAGTTGAAAAGCCATTCTTCTAATGTAGTTGTTTTAACATAATGTATTTCCTTATGGTTTTATGGTTATGGGGCCTCTTGCCACTCGTCACTCCGTACGTTTATGCTATGCAGTTCCCTGCTCAGGGTTTTTTATAAAAGGCCTTTGTTGACTGGACGGAAAGCGATTTTTATTCAAAAGCCATGGAACACTCAGTCCCAGTCTGTGATTTTTAGCACTGCTGGTAGACCTCTATGACCGTACGATTCGTTACTCCTGCAAATATAAGCTACTTCCTTCACACTATGGTCTTTGGCAAGACCAAATGTAATCACTTCTTTTTGCCAATCTGCCCTGCGATCCATTCTCTACACATCAAACAAGACATCTGCTGCACTGTACCACTGCATCTCAACCTACGATTCCTGCCTGTCATGCAGCACCACCTGCAGGAGCCTGAAGTTACTACCATCTTAAACACGCAAGGTGATTCGTTTTTTGGTAAATATAAGGTTTCAAGGTTTTAAGATGCAGTATGTCGTCCAGAATTTTAAATAGTCAATCAAAAGAATGTATGTTTTGGTTCTATTACTGTCTGTCCATTATTTAATATCATTAAAACAGTTAGGAAAAGAGCTTATGGTTATTTGGTTTTAAAATGACAGAAATCTGTGTATCATCAGCCTAACATCATCTCCTAATGGGAAAAAAAGGAAAACAAGGACTGGCCCTAGAACATGACCTGGTGATACACTGCAACCGATAGGAAAGGAGGAAAAATAGATTTCAGTGTTAACTGTGATCGTCCTGTTGTTTAAAAAGGATTTTAACCAGTCCAGTCTAAGGTCTAATAGCATCAGTAAAGCACAAATTACCAGACAGGTTTTTAAAAACCAGACTGGAAAATTTCAGAAATGTCATCATTTGTTAAGTAAGTCAGCAGCTGGAAAGGAACAGCTTATTTCAAGTATTTTAGAAAGAAATGTCAATTTTGAGACAAGTCTGAAGTTACAAAGGATATTTGGGTTACGGTTGTGTTTTCTAAGAACAGGCTGAATAACTGCCTGCTTGAAGCACTTAGCAATGCTGCCTTTCAACAAGCAGTAAGGCATGTACTGTACAAGGAGCAGTAGTGGTTCTATATATTAGATTAATAATGGAAGGTAAAGTCCAGGTGTAAGTGATACTGTAAATAGCATACCTACACACAGAGGAGTAACCAATACTGCATAAAATGTGCAAAAATTGCATTTGGTTTTGGCAAGTGTGTGTGTGTGTGTGTGTGTGTGTGTGTGTGTGTGTGTGTGTGTGTGTGTGTGTGTGTGTGTGTGTGTGTGTGTGCATTGTATGGCCTGGTTCATCTTATTCAAGTCTGTGTGTAGTGTTTAGCTGTTTCATTTAAATGTTTTATTGTATAATGTTAATTATGTTTATTACATTATGAGGATGGGTTTCCCTTCTGAATCTCAAGGTTTCCTTTTCCTTGCCACTGTCACCATTTGGCTTGCTTATTAGGGACAATAGATTATAACTTGTCAAAATGTTTATGTAACAATGTAAAGCTGCTTTGTTACAATGTCTATTGTAAAACGCGCTATACAAATAAAATTGAGTTAAATTGAATTGAATTGAATTGGATAGTCCAGTCCCTGGTTGTTGTAGGGTCTGATCGTTTGTGGGAAGAAACTGTTACGGAGAATGGTTTTAAGAACCTAAATGCTTCGGCACCTCTGTCCAGATGGCTGGATTGTAGGCTGTGTGTGTGTGTGTGTGTGTGTGTGTGTGTTTCAAGATTTCATGAGCCTGTCCATGCAGTTGGTCCAGGTAGGTGCACGATAATTACTAGCTTTTCCTACCACCTTTACTTTTTTGATCCTTTAAAACCTCGTAGACTGTATTAGCAGTAACATTATGATTAAAAACTACAAATTAAAGAAAAAAGAACACACACCAAAGTTAAGAACAAAAAGCAGACATGAAAGCCAGGCTAGTTGTCAGTTTTCGCCAGGCTATTAAAATTTCAAACAGGGGTTTAATGATGTTTAGACTCTTTTATCCTCATGACAGCAGGTATTGGTATCTGGGATAAAATGAATCCTTCTCATCTGAAGCATAGATTGTCAACTGTGCTAAAGTGTTGGTGGGACATGGCAGGACATCAGACTAGCTCGATTTATTCTCTTTCTCTTTCTCACGCACACACACACACACGCACACGCACACACACACACACACACACACCAAAATGTATATAATCATGATACAAATGCATGATTATCACCACAATACTACAAGAAAATCTTTACCTAATTATTCTGTAACTGGTCATTACAACAATAGACTAAATTCTCATCTCTGCATCTCTCCTAAATGCAAAGATAATTACAAATGGAACACCAATCGAACATTTCATTCCCACCATTATACACTGAATAACTGATGTGTTGTTGTTGTGTGATTTCAACCCTAGTCTGTTTAAAGCCCCCTTGACCTAGAGGAAACTCTGAAACTCTGAGGGGTGGATGCCTCTGGCAGGGTGGAACACAAAAACATACACTATATAGACAAAAGTTGGTGGATGCTCTGCTATTTCAGAAACACTCGCTTATAACACATTCATAACATACTGTTCTCTCTCACGGATATTTACATCTCATGCTGCATCCGCAAACATTGTAGCTGACATCACACACACACACACACACACACACACACACACACACACACACACACTTTACAATTCAGCCATCTGGAAACCATTCTGTGTAACAGTTTCTTCCCGCAAACTATCAGGCCCCACAACAACCAGGGACTAGACTAAACACTACACACACACACACACCTCACTCAATAAGATGATCCAGGCCATACAATGCACACTCAGACAAAAAAAACCACACACACATTGAGTGGCCAGTTTAATAGAGACACCTGGTTTCGCGATTGGAGTTTTGCTATATGGAAATTAGACACATGACGCCAGGAAAAAAATGTACTTGAAATTTCAAATGAATTGACAGTTTTAAAATGAACTTTCACAGTTTGATTATAAAGTTCACAGTTTTATAAATTACTATACATTTCGGGTAGTGTGTGGCCCCTTCATGTTTAACAAAACTGTCAAAGTTTACAGTACATTTTTACCTGGGCAGAGTGAAGCATGAACGTGAACAAGTTTTCTGTGGATTAGTTTTAGTGTGGCTCCACAACAGATGTAAATAAAATTGTGCGATCTAGGTGACTTCGAATAAGGTTCAGACAGCCAGGACAGGTATTTAAAACACTTCCAACCAATCTTGTTAGGTTTTCTCAAGGTAAACCATAACAATAAGTAAAAGGACATAGACAACATATCCTGCTGAACAAGTGGTTAAGTACCAGACACAACACTGTCCGATTAAGATTATAGCACTGAAGGCCTTAACAACAGATTGACCAGTTTAAGTAGCATAGCTGTCTAAAGGAAAGCAGAAAGGCACGACTCCAGTAGGCAAAAGAACACAAACATTGGCTTGCTGAGCAAAGGAAAACATGGACTGGTCAGATGTATCCAGATTTCTGTTGAAACATGCTGATGGGAGGCTCAGGATTTGGCACCAGCAAAATAAGGCAATAACCTCTGTGTGCCAGGCATGAACAGTTTCGGCTGGTAGAGGTGGAGTAATGATGTTAGGGAGGTTTTCCTTTGCATACACTGGGTCCTTTGTTGCCTGTGGATGGCTGGTTGAATTGGGCCTACCTAACTACCCTTCAAGGTGGCTGTTTACCCTGTGACAGTAGAACACTTTTAGCAGGATAATGCATCGTGGTACAAAGGTCGTATGGTCATGGATTGGTTCCAGAAACAAGAGTCCAGATCTTAATCCTGTAGCATCTCTGGGATGATGGAAAATGGGATTTTAAGGGCTTGTTACTTTTAGATCATTTACAGCAGCTGAGAGATGTCATTATGTCCACAAGGTTTGATATTCTTACACAACACCTAGTAGAAACCATACCATGATGAATTGTTGTGGTTTTAAAGGACAAAGGATGTACAACTGCTACTGGATATGCGTAAGTGCCCATTCAGTTGATTTAGCAGATTTTCTTACCTGAAACAAATTGAGTTTCAAGTGCTCTATTCATTGAGCCTCTTTCTCTCTTTCAATTTATGCTCATAATTCCAACAGGTGGGATTTGTACTTACATACTTTTGACTGTCAGTCCAGGGACTTTAATAAAAAAAGGTTGAAACTGTTGTCCAGGGCAAATTCGATCAAGCTGAGCAGTTTTAATAATGTTAGACTAGATAAGTGAAAAGACTGATCTTTGGCTTGATCTGTCAAAGAAATCAACCCTCAGCCCTCCTTCCGATATGGGGAATCACAAAAACACACTGACATAGAGCCAGTAGGAAGGGAATCAGTTATTTGTTTAATAATAGAAAATTATAGGAGATTCCATCTCCGTTCGGTTTGCGCGTCTGACCACCGGCGCCCTTCCGCGTTTCCTAGAGATAGTGGTAACGTCTGGGGGTTTTTAGTGCCGATGGACGTGTATGGGCGGGTAGCCCCCGAGGTATTTAGTTTGTTTGGGGCACTTTGAGGGTTTTCCCGTCCCGTACTTGTGTGCTCCTTGCACGCTCTGAGCTAGCGGTCTGCGTAGTCACCTACCTAGCCTCACTCCAGCTGGGGTATTCGTCCTGAATAGGACGCGCCCCGGTCTGGCTTCTTCGCTTCCGAGCTCACGCTCGTCCTCTGGGGCTTCGTCACCCCTCGCGATCTACCCGAGTTTATTTTCTTGTTTTGGCGCTTTGTGCCTTTTGTGTGTTATTCAAACTCACGCTATAAGTGCGCCCCGAGCTTATATGCTCACTTTTTTGCGCTCCGGCCACTTCAACCACCCCCCCAGCCCCCCGCTCTACGTGCGCGTTTGAGCTCACGCTCGCCCTCTGGCACTTCGGCATCCTCTGCACTCTTTAGAGCAGCTAACTGGTAGTGCGTTGGAAGTATATGTGTCCGGTGCTCTTGCGCTCTCTTGAGTCTCATTGCTGACTCAAGATATGACCCGGTAAACACAAGACGTGTCCCGGCATGGCTTTCATTTAATTGCATGCTCATGCTCGCTCCCTGGCGTTTGGACTACCTCCGTGCCTTGCCATTTAAGAGACGTCCCAAAACCATGCTTTTTGCACGTCTGCCCTGACTGACGCTTTGGGTCCTGTCGCGAACAGTTCACGCGTTACTTCCACTCAGGAAGCAACCTCGGCGCGCCCATTCATCCTTTTGGGGTTTTTTTTTGTGTTAGGAGTCTTCCGCTCCGCTCTTCATCCCTTTTCAGTTGTTCTATATTATTTTCCCATTCTTATTATACATCGTGGGATATGCTTATCCCGCATACCTGGGTCCTAATAAAAAAACACCACATCTCGTAACATAATTGACCAAAAATCACCCAGATAGAAATTTTAGATTTCTGTGAAGATTCAGCATGCAATTCAGTCTAATTAAAAATGTAAATGATTACAGATGTACTCTGATTAGACACTGGGTCTTGCTTTTCTACTTGCTTCCCCCACTGTTCTATGGAAAGGCATTAAGAAGTTACTTTTGGGTAGTGTACCCAAAAGAGAGATTAAGATTGTTAACTGCAGTGGTTTGTGAGGACACACATCTCGTTGTTTATTCAGGCTAGGGGCGACCTAACTGGGTAACTAGATTCCTTTTTTCATAGTTTCCTTTTAATTGTACAGTTTTGTCCAAGTAAGGCCAGACTTTTTTTATTTCTTGTTTCGCGGATCTGCTGACGATCATATTTGAAGAATACAAAGTTGGTTTCTTTGGTATTTCTTGGATCCGCCGCAGCACCAATGGTTGAAAAAAAAAATTATATATGTATATATATATATATATATATATATATACAATGATAAAGAGTAGGAGGGAGCCAAAAGCGACGGGAGGCCGAAGGCAGGAGGAGCAATGAAGCGGGGGTGCTGCTGTGACCAGGGTAGAGCAGGGAACCTGGAGACAAGACACAGAGCACAGGACACACCGAGCAAACAAACAAAGCAACCAAAACAGGGTAATATATAGCAAGGAAAACACTGAAGGAGAAATGGCTACGCTGACGGCTACAGGAGGAGAGGAGAGAGCTAAGATAACCCAGGAACGCGACCGAGGGCGCCCAGAGAGAGAGAGGAGAGAGCGAGCGAGGGACAGGGAGACAGAGAGAAAGTTAGTCGGGAGAAAGAGAGAGAGCATTAGTTCACCCAGACAGGACATGTTAGTATGTGAAGTGGGATAGTGTGAGGACGAACACTACGTACCCAGGCAGAGACGCGCCGGAGGGGCAGGCTAGGGTGAGACCTAAACTCAACCCAAGCCGACCGAAACCAACCACCTGGGAACACACAACTGAACAAAAAACGCTCCAAACGCACAGCAAAAGGGAA
>JAVSBV010041546.1:0-11240 GCA_033117975.1 Parotocinclus spilosoma
CCACCTCTTCTTAATCTATACTGCTAAATAATAAATAATTAGGGGGTATTTCACAATGAAATGTCCCATAATAACATATTCACTCATTTTTGTGAGCAGTGTAGAATAGATCTTTTAGTACTGGAACAAGGCTGTAAAATTCAAATCAGGTTTCATCATGTGGTTCATGTTTTGCTCATTAGTATGCAGTATACATATGCATATTTGCTTAAACGTTTGCTTGGATTTTACTTAACAAATCAATTCTATTTTAATAAAGCTTAAATAATCTGCATTTGAAAAAATGTGATAATTATGAGGTTGGTTTAAACAGCATAGATAACATAAGAAATACAAACACAAAAATCAGGGAAATCTTCAGTATGGTATATTTCATTTTGAAGTATCCCCTCATTTTTCTGAGAAGTATATGTTGCATCTACAAGAGTGACTGAAATCAGTGACTGCAGACTCCCCACATTCGGGTGCAGAAAGCATTTTCACAGGAAACATGACAGATTTCTGCACAGGACAATCAATCCACAGCATGAACACCCCAATCATTTTACAATGCAAATGCACCAGACAAAGACACAGCAGGTGAAACATGCTGGAAGTCAGGAGATAAAAATATTATCAATTATGGTTCTGACACACAGAAAAAACAAAATAGTAACTTACTTTGACCTAGTTGGTTCCTATTAACTTGTTGTATAAGTCTAAAAGTTTTATGACCATGTCAAACAATGCATGTGCTTTGCTGAGCCAAATGTATTATCTGTTATGGAGAATCTACAACATGAAATCAATTAAAGCTAAAGAATGGATCAACATGGAAACATGGAAACATGGAAAACATTGTAATATACTCAAAAATGTATTTAAAAAATTATTAGAATATTTTTTTATTTGTGTGCAGTGTATATTGTTGTACATTGTATCTGTGGATTCAATCTAGTAGTGTAGCAGTTAAGGTACTGGACTTTAATGTCTGAGGTTCAAATCCTGCCTCTGCTAAACTGCCTCTGATGGGTCCTTAAACAAGAACTTCAACCCACAATTGCTTGGACTGTAAGATTGTATCAGTTGTAAGTTACTCTGGATAAGACTTTGCTAAATGACATATATGTTTTATATATGCAAAGCAGTTTAGCCTTTTGATAGATCCAATGTTTGGACTGTGGTAGCCTAGCGGTTAAGGTACTGGACTCTGGGCCTGATGGTGTACGTCTTAGGGTCTTACGGTCCAAAACAATGCAGTACCCAATAATTTGCCTGTAGAATAAGGTGGGCAAAGCTGGAGACATTGTTGGTCTGTCTTGGCTGAGGCGGTGTTGATTGACCATGAGAGAAGTTCATTTAGGTAAATACCATAATCTCTAAGCTCTTGATTCTCTTCACGAGAACCATTGATGTGCATCAGATCACTGCATGTCCTCCTGAACAACTACCATCTGTTTCGTTTTGTCAGTGTTAGAAACCCGACTTTGTTTCAGCATCAGTATACAAGTCTTTCTCACTGCTCTCTGGATGGCATGTTGCCCATGATATCGAGAACCACCACCATTGTGTTATCAGTGAACAAGATGTTGTAATTCCAGCTGTCAGTAAACTCTGTTTAAGATTTAAAAATTCTGTTGACCCTTAACATCGGCAGCGTTTGGACCAGTCACTATTCACTCACATCACTACATCTGTACCAATTGCTTTTCTCTAACGTGTGGACCAATAACACACTTATGTCACTTAGTGTTCCTTTGTGCTGAGAAAAGTAACTGCTATGTGGTAGAAGCTAAAACCTCCCTATATGCAGCCATCTACAACTGTCCCCAGTTCCTGAGGTGTGAACACAATAGAAAGGGGGCACTTTCTTGTAGTTCTAAAAACAACATTTTTATTTAAAAAAATCACTAAAACGGAGACGTTTTGCATGCGACTTTGTGACCGAGTTTGTTATACTTTATTCATGCTTCTTCCCCTTTAAGCAATGTGGTAGGCTGAATCTATTTCCTTTCAAATGTGTTCTCTCTACATTAATAACAATTGATCTCGAAATAAATGCAATTCATTGTCTTAGTTTGGCAGGTTGATACTAAAAGATAATTATAGACCTGGCAGCAGGTTTTCTTTTTTGCTCGTTGCCATGGTAACAGTCCAACATTCATTTGGTGCATTGATTTGGAACTATAATTCCATTTTTTACATGATCTACTACATGAATCAATAGAAGGAGTTCATGCACACATGGCAACCAAATAAATGTTAAAAGTAACATTTAAACCTTAACTTTTAAATCTAACTCCCAAATCTCCTCGTGGATTTGCATTGTTAATTGGCTGTTGAGGTGTCCAACTCAACATTCAGGGTTAAAAGTCAGATTGTTATTTTCTATTATTATATATTGTAGTTATAAGTTCATATATTACAACATATAATATATCAGTGACCTCAGTCGGTGGTTGGATGGTTAAATGTAAATGCTGCATATTAGTATATGTATCTGTATATGTATCTGCATATGTATCTGCATATGTATCTGCATATGTATCTGTATATGTATCTGCATATTTATCTGTATATGTATCTGTATATGTATCTGTATATGTATCTGTATATATCTTGGATGCGTCAAGCATGGAAGGCACTCCTGTTGCTAAAAGAGAAATTTGGCAGAAGTAGAATCATGGTTTGGGCTTTTTTCTCTGCATCTGGGCCAGGATGGCTTGTCTGAATTGGTTGAGTAATGCATTCTGAATTACATCAGCAAATTCTGGTATGAAGGAAAATGTCAAGACATCTCCTAGTGATGGGAATCTCCAGAGAATCTTCCTCATGCAGCAAGACAAAACCATAAGCCCAAAATATGATGTTTTGCAGAAATATAGACATTTTAAAAGGCACCATAATTTTTAGTACCACATTAATCAACTAAAAATGTGTCAAGGCTTACACATAATAATTTAAGAGATACCTTATTCAATTCACTTTAATTCAATTCAAATGTATTTCTATAGCGCTTTTTACAATAGAGCATTGTCTCAAAGCAGCTTTATAATAGTATATTATCTTAAAAGGCCAATCCTAAATTGAGAAAGCCTAGGGTGACAGTGGAAAGGCAAAACTCCCTGAATGTAGAAGAAATAAACCTTGGGAGGACCAAGACTCAACAGGGGACCCGTCCTCCATGGGTGGCCTAGATGTTAATTAAATAAATACTTACAAGTATATTCAATTATAGTAAAATTAGGTAAATTACAATTTAAATCAATACCAAATCAATAATAAAATTTAAATTAGTAATAAAATAAATAAACTACATTTTAAAACAAAATAGATTATAAAATGGGTCCTTAGTGGGAAATCCTTGGAAGCACATCATCTCCTAATGTCCAAACGATGGCTAGACGTTGGATGCTATGCATCCTAACTTGAAGGAGTTGTGCAAGCACATATTTTATTTGTGGTGAGAAAAACATTATTTAGCTCAGAAATGATAAAGTACTAACATTTCTGGGTTCAAAATTGTAAAAGAGCATGCCAGTTTCAGGAGATTTTTAAGACTGCAACTCTGGGATGTTGCTGCAGATCATCAGAAGATGTCTGAATATGACATTCTGAACATATATCCCTTCAAAGTGTTTACAGAGCCAAATGAGACAGAATAGAAGGGTCACAAAGATCGTGCTCAGCTTGGTTAGTCATCCATCTTACGCGGGAACTGTTTTTCTGCCTTAATATATAACTCACAGTCAATGTGCACTCCTTCACAGTTTCCTTCCTAATTGACCACCTTAAAGGTTGGAAATGATTTCCATTGAAATATTTCCACCTCAAGAGTTGCATAATTAGCAATGCTTATAGGCCTAATAAAAAAATCTCTGTGCAGTAATTGCACTCCGTTGCCTTACATGGCTAGACATGGCCATGCGTCTGAGGTGATGAAAGGCCCGAGAGCTCGGCTGTGTTTATAAGAAACCTGATTAATTTGAATCCACCCACCTTTATCAAACATCCCATTCAAATTAGGTTCACTCCCTGGGGTTATGCTGTACAAACTACTGCTCTGAGATAAACATAATGTGAAACTGGAACGCTGTTTTAAGGGATATAGAACAAGATTTCAGATGAAGCTCTACTGTAGTAATGAATTGGACAGGATTATTTTGTCATTTTCAACATAACCTCTGTCTAACATACGACCGATTATCATACTCCCTTATGATGGATATCTAAGAGTGGTTAATGGGGCAGTAGCACACTTTATGATGGCATAAGGGTAAATGCTGGAAACAGCATTTCTAAGGATTTGAGTTCGAAAAGCAGGCTCGGCTTACAATATGAAGCTCAGGTAATGCTTCAGATTGGATGTGTTTGCAAATCAAATGCCTTTTATTTCATTAGAGTAAAAAAAAGTTCTTAGGAGATCACCCAAAGAAAGCCCCTCACCCTTTTCAGGGAGATTACCATGGCCGTGAACTTGAAGGTGGATTCTCATCCAAGCTGCTTCACACATCTAAAATATTAGAAATGTCACTTATAGCCCTCTGTTATGGACCAAACAGGAGTGGAGGCAAGATACACACTTGACAGACCTTGACACAAAATCAACACAACTGTATTCACAGGCATCAGATTTGACAAAGTAGTAACATTGGCAAATCATATCCCTGCACTTTTCTGCCAAGTACATGATCATATGCCTCCTCCAAATCTACAAACACATGTAGACTGGATTGGCATACTCCCATGACTGTGCACAAAGTTTTCTAGGAGAAAAGCGCTGATCCACCGTTCCAAATGATGTGTCAGTGGGAGCTTCTCTGCAGTCGCTCTTTAAGTATGTGCAGAAAGTCTTGTATGCATAGAAAAATGACTTGGAAAGTCTGATCAAAGAAAGACTGATCAATCTACATGCCTATCTTCATTTATCTTCATGGTCCTTGCAGGTTGTGGGTCCAAGCCAAGTACAATGGGTCCCATTTGAAGTGGTGGTCCTCCCATCATTTCATCCTTATAACATTTAGGGAGTTTTTTTCTTTCCACTGTCACCCTAGGCTTGCTCAATATGGGATTGGCCCAAGATAATCTTAAATTGTAAAGCTGCTATGAGATGCTTATGCTCAAATGCGTAATTTGTGGGACTGTGGTGGCCTAGTGGTTAAGGTACTGGACTATGGACCAGAAGGTCCAGGGTCCAAATCCCACTGCCGCCACAGTTGAGTCTTTGAGCAAGGCCCTTAACCCACAATTGCTTGGACTGTAAGACTGTATTAATTGTAAGTCGCTCTGGATAAGGGCATCTGCTAAATGCAGTAAATGTAATTTCGAAAAGCATGGGGTGTTTTCCGACCTCAAAACTGATTATTGCACCATCCTTCCTAGTCCCGTGCATAGTTATTCTTTTACTGACCTGTACTCTGATTCTTGCTTGCCATTTTTAGTAAAACCGTGTTCACACTGATGCTTGCATGCAGCTCCGCTGCGTTCTTGGGGGAAATTTGTGACACACTAAAAATAAATAAAGCGCGTAACCTCTATGGCCCATCCATCTCTCCCTCTATCTACCCCTATACAGGTGTATAAGACTTTATCTGTGACCAAATGGGTTCTTTTGTTCATGCTTCCTTTTCTCTCATCCTGACTTCATACCTTCATACGGTCACCAGCTCTCATTCTTAGAAATCATCTTTCCTTCACACAATTAATCTTAAAATAAAATGCATTTCGTTATTTCCGCGCAGCAGCATAATAGTGTGAGATAATTGTTTGTCTGACACCAAATGTTCACTTTTCTTGTTGTCATGGTTACAGTTCAACATTCTATTTAGAATTATGGTTAAATTTTACTTTATCTTCTTTAGAAGTATTTCAATATAGCAAGTTTTTTTAACTGTACTGCTTTAGAGATGAATAAAAAGTGAGTTAAATTATATAAGGAATGTATGGAAATTGTAAGGACCTTCCCTAATGTAGAGTTACTGTTAGAGTGCATTGCTTGTAGTGTACAGCCGCACTAAATAGAAATGAGTTCAAGGTCATATCATACATGCAGAAGTAGTTTGGCACAGTTTTAGTGTTGTTTTAGTCCCATGTGATCTAGCTGTAGTTCTGTGCGGGGTGCTTTTTGTACCTTAGCTTAAGCCCTGAAAACTGTGCCAGGGGCTATGAAGGCTGTATCTCCCAGTCTGATTTTCAGCACTTGTTTGATCACAGTCTCTTGCCTATTAATGGTTTAGCTTTAATTTTAACTCCCAAATTCCTGGGTTGTTAACAGACTCTTGCTTTGATTTTGAACCGGGTGCAGCACTTCAACAAATCCACGATGTTTTCTTCCTCTAACCACGAAGCAAAAAAAAAGCCAACATGCATTTGGGTAAAACTAGGCTGTAGCACACTCATGAATATTTTCAGCCCTATCTTCTGAAGAAGTGTTCATTAGAACCAGTGTTGTCTCAAATCCGGAAACTAATAAGGCTGCACAAACTGACCTGGAAATATCTTTTAAACATGAAATGCCTATAGGCAGCGCTTGCAGACTGAAAATATTTTTCTACTTTAAATTCAAAGCTTTTTGATAAAACCTGACATTTCTTACTGGATTGAATCTTCAAACACACGCAATCTAAGTTGGGCCAAAGCAGAGATTTCCACTTCCTCTTCACCTCACATGCAATCACCAAGCCCTAAAATATTAACCCATCCTTAAGTATTTGCCTACCGCTTTTTATCTAAGCAACATGCAAATAAAATGATCAAATGAAGGTTAAGGACCTTGGTTAAGGGCCCAACACTGGCTATTTGGTGATTGCGAGATCTGTGCCAGTGCCGTAACCGCTGAATTACCAACACTATAATTACTCACCTTGAACCTTATCGAGCTGTGCTAAATTTAGCTGATGCTTGCGCCCTAAAAGACTCAACAATTTGGCTGAAAGGTTAGAGGGCTTGTTCAGGAACCAACCAGTGGCGGTTTGACACATTCAACATCCAAAGCCTTAAAATCTGGGTCACCACTGTCATATTAAAGCAACAGTGAGTGCTGAATGACAACGGAGGATTGTGCACATATATACTGCTCAGAGAAATTAGGAGATATTTTTTAAACTGAAATAACCCTTAAAGAAATATCCCCTAATTTCCAGGGTAGTTTCTGTCTGAAGGCATTACTATCGATCTGCTACATCTTTTGTCATAACTACATCTTTTCTGGGCTCGCAGAATACGCAGCTCTTTGCATTCGCTTCCCAGTTTCTTCCATATAAGGCAAAACAATTGTGGAAATCAGGAAAAGGCTATACTAAGTTACTTAATCTATTTACATTTACAGCATTTAGCAGACGCTCTTATCCAGAGCAACTTACAACTCATACAGTCTTACAATTCAAGCAATGGTGGGTTAAGGGTCTTACTTAAGGACTCAACTGTGGCAGCTTGGCAGAGGTTGGATTTGAACCCAGGACCATCAGGTTCATTCAGGTCCAGAGTCCAGTACCTTAACTGCTAGGCTACCACAGTCCCGCAGTTGTTTAATTATTGCTCAGTTCAAGGCAAATCATTTGCTCTTCATACCATTATGCATTTATTTCTTCAGCAATTTTGCCCATATTTGGCTTCTGTATTTTACTCAGGAGTGTATGTGATGTAGACCTTAAAAAAGTGGCACCAAATATGAAATATTACACCGCGTTTATTTGTTCATTTTGTTCAGTTCCTTCGTTATCCAGTCATAGCAAATGAAAGCACATTCATTTTGTTTTTATTTATGTAAAATCACATCTGCTCCTTCACAAGGGTTCTTCAAAGCAGATTGGTATGTTTAATTATTAGCAGAGCTCTGCTTACCATACAGACATGCCAGATGGTTTTCTAATAGCAATAGACAGAGAAAGTCTTTGAATTTCGTGACTAGATGCCACCCTGGACCTCAAGCACTGTCTGGTTATTCAAACGCCATGAGCTTGATTATTCATTTTTTTCCATTATCAATGCTGACCAAACTCTGTCACTGTCAGTAGAAAATATGCAAGCAACCATGCACTGCTGGACGTTATTTATGCTCTGACAGGTAGCCAGCAGTATTCATAGAGATACAGTAGCTTTGGTAATGACAGAAACATAAAGCACTCTCTTCACCTTCCTCATCATGCAATGTCTTCTATAAATACACTCCATGTGGCAGTGGGGTGGAGGAGTTCTGCTAATTCTTGCAAGAACGGCATAATGAATGTGTTGCTTCGAGAAGACTATGTAACAACATGCAATATGTTTGTACGGATGCAATATGTGGTCAAGGTATTTCTGACTGTATATGGCCCCATATTAAAGACGTATACATTTACATTTACATTTACAGCATTTAGCAGACACCCTTATCCTTACAACTTATACAATCTTACAATCCAAGCAATTGTGGGTTAAGGGTCTTGCTCAGAGGCCCAACTGTGGCAGCTTGGCAGAGGTGGGATTTGAACCCTGGACTTTGTGGTCCAGAGGCCAGTACCTATCACAGTCCCATATTGTGATGTAAAGTCAGACGTAAAGTTCAGTAACTAAATGAACAAAAAAAGTATGAAAAAGTATATTTTCATTTTTAATAGAAGCTCTTCGGTCTCTTTGATCTTTGTCGTGGTTCATAATCAGTGATATGGGATGTTGAGTGCTGTCTTCTTGCCTCTCAGGTGCAATCACTCAATGGTTGCAATTTTTTTTACTGATTCCGCTTTCCAGTTTTATCAAAACACGACTGGCCGATTTATGAAATGGGCCGATTCTGCTTTTCTTTAATGGAAACATTTACCATTAAAAAGAACGATAGCAGCAGCTGTTTGTTTGCTCTGCACTATCAGCAGATTTAGCTTTAGTTGTGTCAAATTAAAACAGTGATGCTGTTTTAAATGTCATATTATTGTTTGGAGTGTTTTCGGAGTTCTTCTTTCTCTGCTTACTTTTGTCATGCATACTGACAATTATATAGACATGAAATTAGGCTCACCTGAGCTAGAAGGGAGGCAACCTGAACAAGTTTGAAAAACATCTGGGATACTAATTAAGCGGAATATGTTTGTTTGCGCTGCTTTATCATAGGGGTTTTTGTAGGCGATTTGCATGTTACAGAACTTTGGGATAAAAGTTGGATGACTTCAGTGAGAAAATCGTTTTCCACCTGCATTACTAAAGGTTAGGTTACAGAATATAGGAAATACGGTGCGGTACAGCTCCATGGCACGCACTGGGAACTTCTCCTACCTTCAGCGTCCTGAACAGCAACACTAAGGAAATGTAGCAACTTCTCAGATAAGTTAAAACTTTTTTTACACACACTTTCACATAAATTACATCCACTCCGTTGGGGTCTCGTTTGATGACTATTCAGATTCAAAACTGTCTAAAGCTGTGTATGAATGGCTCTGATGAATCTAGTTGTTGGGTATTTATAGCTCCACACAGACATGGGAAGAACATGCAAACTCCACACAGACAGCACTAATCACTGGCATGCCACTTTACCAGCCCTGGCTTTAAATATTATTATACAAACTCTTGTGAAATTATGTAAAAACAAATTTATGTTCACACATCCCATGCAGGGTACAGATTTACATGTGACATTTTATGCTTTAATAGATTTACTTTTAACTGACACATACCAGGGTCTTGTTTTTTCTTACCCAGGACATGGCACCTCAACAAATCCAGAATGTGTTCTTCCTCTAACCGCATAGCAAAAAAGGCCATCACATATTAATTTGTAATCTAAATTCCTCTGATTGAACATAGCTGTAGCACTTTTTTTCAACTCTGTGAATGAACCAGTATTTTCTCTAAAGCAGAAATTAGTCAAGCAATCCAACGTGACAAAGTGAAGGGCCATAAGAAATGCTGACATTTTTTTCACTTTCAATTCAAAACCTTGAATAGATTCCTGAAACGCCATACTGGATTTAATCAATTGAAAGCATTAGGACCTTGGTCAATAGTAATAACAATAACGAAATAAGTCTTGTCTTAACCCTGCATATACCGGTGAGGGTCATGGGGGTGTCTGGAGCCTTTCCAATAATTCACTGGCTGCAGACAAAGATACATCCTGAACATGGCTCCAACTTATCGCAATGTAAAAAAAAAAAACCCTAATTATAGAATAATTCAGTTTGTGCCTTGTTGAGATTGTATTATCAAATCACCCTAAGGTATAAAATAATTAGCAAAGCTACTAAAAGGTTGTTTTTATAAAGTGTTTAATTTTTATTTAATAATTGTCTGTGTGATATGACTTTGGGATATGATTGGGTTTTTTAGCCTAGAGATTAAAAATTCCCATTTTTAAAACTTCAGACCCCTGCAACTTTTTCAGTCCAAACAATAGGCTATTGTTTATTTGTACTAACATAAGCTTTGGTCTGCTAGGAAGAATACAAAGCCCCTCTGGACAAATGCATCTGTTAAATTTTCAAGTTAAATGTAGTTGTAAATGTAAATGACTTAATAGACACATACACACACACACAAATTTCTTTAATCTAAGAAATATTTGGGCTCTTTCGAATTGTCAAAAGAACAATTTAATTTTTTTATTATTATTGTTTGAATTAAAAATTACAAATAAAAATATGAAATTAAAAATATTTTCCATGTAGGGCCCAAAGATCTTTCTATTTGTGTGGGACCCAATTTACCTAATAATTGCAGCTCTCAAAGTCTATTTATTCATTATTAATTTATTCATGCCCTTTCCATGAAATTTGTATGAGAGTTTGACTACAGTTAGTAAGTTCAGAACCTATCCCATAAACACTGGGCAAAATGTAGAATTATAACCTTTGTAGGGTAAGAGTATGTACCAGGATATCCTAGACTTATTCACACTTAAAAGAAATGTATATAGAAATTGGGGGGACACCATAGGAGTGCCTGACCCTTAATATCACATAGAGACAATTCTCAATACATATTCAGACATTCTTACTACACTGTTCCCTCGCCACCTCGAGGTTCACCTGTCGCGGCCTCGATGCATCGCCGGTTTTCAAAAAATATTAATGGAAAAAATATTTCGCAGATTTTCGCTGTTTCGTGGGTTTTGCGGAACTTTAACATTTAAAAAATCACAAAATGTATAAAAAATATATTAAAAATATGGAATGTTACAAATCATACAAGCAAGGAACAAGGAATGTTAGAAATCATAAAATATTACGATTTACAGTAAATAGTGTATTTACTCAGCGGATGAATACTCGCCAAAAACGAGAAGTAACACT
>JAVSBV010041557.1:0-11240 GCA_033117975.1 Parotocinclus spilosoma
GTACTTAAAGAGCGTACTGCTTTAACGGTTGAGCAGTGCGTACTTAATCGAATCTAGTGCGTACTGTCAAAGTATGCTATTTCGGACGCAGCCTAAGACTTTAGTTACTCAGTACTGTAACTTCACAGTTCTTTTCAAGAAGAGAAAAAGTAGACACCACTTAGAACACAGAAGCTTTTTAACCAAGCTTTATTACAGTCTTAGTCTCAACAAAAATGTTGTGGTTGTAAATCTAATGACCATGCTCTGGATGTCCACTAACAATGTAATAATTTGATGTATTCATTCTTTTATTTAACCATCTTTTCATTATGTGTACATGAGAAAAATATTTGTGACTTGATGTTATGAAATCGGTTTGTTGGGTATCATATCCTTAGCCAGATCAAATTTCATACGTGACCACTTTCGCTTGCATTTGTTACTGCAGGTTAATACAGTGCTGTTTCTGGAAGACCTGTTTTGGTGATCCCACGAGGTCCCAGAACTAGCTGGTGTTCAACATGTTCTTATGGTTTCTACTTTTTGATTTAGTCTAACTGTGTGATGTAGGGCTGACATAACTATCACATAATTGTCTAATCCCAGTGATTTATGATAATCACAATTGAATCAAATTATCACAATACATTTTCCATGGTTGGTAGATTTCTTTAACAAGAAGAATGTCAATTGGCTGTACTGGGTTGAGGAAACTATGTTTTAAATAAAAGAAAGCAGTAAATGCATTCATTGTGACTTAATGAGTTTAACAAAACCATTTGAACTTCTCGATGTATGCTTAATTCTATACTTGTAGCACGTATTTCAGCAGAATGAGGTTTGTTGCTGATATTTTCACTTTTATCAGGCTTTCTTTTTGTTTGAGGGTTTTTGGCTGTACACATATGCAGGTAAAGACAATTAAATTGTTAATCTCAATTATTTACAATGAACTGCTCTTGCTGTGTATGAAGTTTTATTATTCAACTTTATTGATCAAACTAGATTTTGTTTTATATACTTAATTGTTGTTTGATTTGGTGTTTTACAGTGCAATTGTGATCTGTTTTAGTTGGTGAAACTGATGTTTTAGGCTGCTGTCTTGGCCGGGCTTCCCTTGAAAATGAGATGATTGTGTCTTAACTGGATCGGCCTGGTTAAATAAAGGCTAAATAATATATATTTCAGCTAAAATGTTGTGCTCAAGACAGTAATACTGTGACAATAACCTAATATACCAAAATGTCCTTTTCTCTCAACTCTTTATACTCCTCTTTACCAGGGGTGCGAGTAACTGAGAAAGGGAATGTATATCAGTCGTTAAGTAGTTAAATGTGTTCAGACTATCTGTGAGCCCATCGAATACATTATGATAGTTCAGAATCTAATATCATATTGCCCACCCATAGTCTAAATGATTCGATTTATTTCTCAGGTAATGATATAAGACAACAGGCATTCTCAAGCAAGTGCTTGTTTTTATCCACAATCCATGTTTTCTTGGTAGTGTGAGAAAACTCTTCAGCGGGCTCCACTGAAAAATTCATAAGGGTATTAGGAAAGCGTGGAGATGAAACAGTTACATGGCACCACATGTTGGAGGCTTCAACATGAATAACATATTAAGCAGAAAAGACACTCCTGGCCTTGAAACAGATTTAATGGAAGAGAGAGACTTCACGCACATACCTTTTTCCTGTCACTGCTATTGTTTCAGGCCTTGACTTGTTTAACTTTCCATTAACAAGTGCAAGAGAGCACAAGTGCATATTCAAAATAGCATTAATTGTTGAGTAAATGAAGACTGGGTGGCATGGGGGTCTCCTGGATTCAGTCTTAGGTGGAAAGGTCTGGAGTCCTCATCGCTTCCGAGTGAGTTTACTTCGGGTACTCCAGTTTCCTCCCACAGTTCAAAGACATATTTTAAATAATTGCACTTAAGTGGCCCTAATGTGTGAATGTTAGTGTGTGTGCTCCAAGATGGCTTGGCATCCTGTCTAGAGTTGTTCTGCCTTGCCCCCTATACGTCTGGCTGGGCACCGGCTCTGCCAGGACCCTGTGTGGAATTTAGTGGATAAGAAACTGCATTAAATAATTAATAAATAAATAGTTAGTCTGCAACTAGCAGTATATAATTGCATCCACACTGGCATTGATCTGTCACATTTCTTAAACGGCCCATTATGACTCATTCATCTATTCATTGTATATCAACAGCCATAAATGGACCAATATAATGACTGCTATTTAGACATCATGTAAATATTATAAATAGCCTGAGTAATAATTAACTTTTAATTTTAGGCTACAGCATAGTAATAGGATGCAGGCTACACAGGCTACTAAGTACACATTACATTTGTTTTAACTGAATTAACAAATGAATTAAATTGCATGCTAAAAATAACTCCAATACATATATTTATATAAATATAGTAATATATACATTTATATTAGAATAAATCAAGTTTTAAATAGGTTATTGTGTGTTAGAGCTTAGTATTTTCTGGAATTTAACAATAATTATAATATTGTATCAACAATATTGTTGTATATTTTGGATCACAACCAAATAAGGAATTGGCACCATGCCCCAAAAAAGTGGAAGCACTTTTTTTGCAGAATGATTCTGCTGAGGGTGTTTTTGTGCTGCTGCCTTGACTGGTTTAAGCGTGCACATCATTAACATATATAAAGTCTAAAGTAGTTCTTTATAGACAATAAACTGAGTAGTGTAATAGTAACCATGATTATCTGTTTTAATGTGACGTCTGGTGCATTTAAAGGAGGATGCAAATTGTGTTACATGACATCTAAATAAATGCTTCCTCTGAACTCCAGAGAGATAATTACGTATGGAAACAAAATCATTAAGATTTGGGAATGAGATAATTAAGGCAGGGGAACAACTTTGTAAAGTGGGAACATTTAGTTGTTTCCAATGTTTAGTAAAAAGGTATAGAATGTGGTGCCAGAGATTTATTGATACCTTAGAATTGTACAAGTAAGGTAAGGCTTGCTTTCAGTTTTGAAAGGTCTGACATTTAGATTTATAAATGTGTTTGAAAACACATTCCCATGTCTTAATAATTTGTGGCCACACCTTTTTTATACATCATAAAGACCTATAGCCTGATTTAAGTGACATGGATTTCCTTTGACATTAAGGTCCTGTTAGGGTCAATAGGATGGCAATTGAATTTGTAGATCTGTTTATTTCTGGTGCGTCAGTGTCACAAAATAGAGAAGACCTCACAGTGTTGACTCTGTGATAAGGTTTTGAACTGCTCATTGGAAGGTTGTTTTGGCTTTGTCTAGGCCCCTAAGCAAGAGCCTTCAGAGCATAACACAAAGGGACTCTGATCAGTGCAGTTGGACACATTTAAAAGTTAAAGACTTTTCAATGTTAGGTTGAAATAAAATATGCAGAATGTCAGTGACAAATTATGAATGCATTAACACTTGACAGCTTTGTTTCAATTAATATATTGTTTATCCGAGTTGGTGATGTTCTTTGTTTTGTATCTCGACTTGTTAGTCACTTTGAATTTCCATGATATAGGGTGATAAATGGTTATAAATAAGCTTGAAACTTTTTGTTGTATTAATTATCATTTGAAATTAAGATAACATTGACGGCAATGTCCTCCTCAGACATGATTTGGGGCTGAACTGGAAGCTGACCTGATGTCTTTGATTCCTCCCCTCACAGGTGAACACAGCCATGCACGAAGCCAAGCTGGTAGAGGAGTGCGATGAGCTGATAGAAATCATTCGCCAGAGGAAACAGGTCATCGCCGTCAAGATCAAAGAGTCAAAGGTACAGCTGTGCAGGCATTCAAGACAGCATACAAGACAAAATAATTGCAAAATTTAATTGATTCTCATGGGTGTATAGGTCTGACTATGATCGTGTTCTGATTATTATTTAGACAGTAAAATTGATTAGTAAAAATAAAATAGTTATTTGAATCGCAGAAGAGGATCGAGCTGTAGAAAGGATTAGAATACAATGTGATCATTATTCGCTTCGGATGCTTCTTTGTCTTCGATCTTCCGTCTGTGCATGGTCTCACCCAACCTGTCAACCAGTGTCGCCAATATGGAGAAAACAGCTCCAGTAATACTCTGAAAACTCACTACAAGTTCTAGAGCACAAATTATGCTTCTGTGTTAATAACTTGCAGTACAGGTTGTGTCAGTGGAAAAAAAGCTAGATATAACTGTTAGCATACCATTAACAGCCTAAGTAAGAGAAGAGAAAAGTGTTACATGTGGGTCTTTACTGGCAAATTTTGCTGTTTTACCCAAGACAGACTTGACTGGAACCAGGAGAGATGGGTGAAGTTGTAGTGTGGAGGAGAGTGTATCCACAATAAAGACTTAAGTCTGTGAACACATAATAACTGCATCTAAAACATGGGTATTTACTAGGAAGCTTGCCCCCTACCTTTGTCGTTCTAAAAAAGGCTTCTTAAAAGGCACAATATATTTGAGTACACAGTAGAGGCATGTCAGGCAGCCAAATCTCTCACCAAGAGGAACACTACCCAAAAGTAGTTCCTAAAAGCCTTTTCCCAGGGTAGTGGAGGAAGCATGTTTATGCCCTGTTGCAGTAAGACCCTGTTTCTAATTAGACCACACCTGTAATCATATACATATCTGTTTTACAGCAATCCAACATTTCTCTCCTTGTTCATTTTTTGTTGTTGTTTGTTTGGTTGGGGATTTTTTGGTCACTAAATTATTTTAAGTGTGTTACAAGTGAGTGTTGCTGAAATAGCAGAGTGAAGTACAGGGAGTAAAAGTGAAGGCAAAATACAGTCCGTGTCAGGGTAATGTAATTACCCATGTGATTAGATAAAGCCAGGTTCAGGTTCATTCATGCCAGATAAGCTGTGATGGCTAGAACCATGCAAATTCACAAAGCCATGCTGTTTTGGAGAGAAACAGCAGTCTAAACCAATAAAATCAACAAGCTAAATTTGTGGCACTGTATGATATAAAACAGCTAATAACGGATCAGACATGACATTTAGGAAAAAATGCAAACTAAAAATGCATGTCTGTTGAATTACTATGAAACAGTATAATGCCTGGATTGTTATTACCCCAGAGGCTTGCCAGCAGCAATGTATGTGATGTGGAGACACAAGTGCAGTAATTACGTTGTTTTAAACCTTCAGAAGCTTTCGTTTTCAGCTAAATTAACCTTAAATTAACTTTACTTAACTGAACTTGATTCATACATTTAGCAGTAGACATAAAGCAGTATTACATTAATTGATTTTAAACTCCACACGACAACCTAGAGTCGGAAGTGTGAACAGTAGAAATTCCAAAGAGAATTGCCTTGAGAGGACTCTGGTGTCAGCCTGAGGAAGATTAGTGTTCTCTGAAGCCTGAGTGTGGTATTCTTTTTGTGTGTGAAAATATCACGCATGGTAATGAAGCTCACCAGACAAAAATATAGTCACCTGTTATGGACTATAATGTACCTAATAGCATGTAAAACCTGAACAAGCACAAATAATAGCTGCAGTTCGATATGGCCTGGACCAGATAGGATAAATAGATGTCCCTCCTTGTGACAATGAGCAAAAGGCAAATACCAGGTTGTTTAGCAGCTTGTTTAGTAGGCACTGTGGTTCAAATTTAATATCACCTCAACCAAAGGATCCATTCATTCGTTATCTTCTGCTTAATCCACATGGGCCAGCTCTGGGCGCAAGGGCAATTGTAGATGGAGCGCCAATCCACACACACAGTCACAGAATAAGGGCCAATTTAGAGACACCGTTTAACCTAACACGTATGTCCTTGGACTGTGGAAGGAAACCGGAGCACCTGGAGTAAACCCACGCAGACACGGGAAGGACATGCAGACTCCACACAGAAAGGACCCAAGCCATTCCACCCTGGAATTGAAACCCGGACCTTCTTGCTGTGAGGCAGCAGTGCTACTCACCGAGCCACCGTGCTTTCCCCAAATGAACCATTTTTTACATAATTAAAAAACGCATAACATCACAGAATATTCTCCAGCTTGAACCACACCTTGCATGTAGACCAAATTGAAGGCTTCATGTGGTCTTCATTGAAAACAACACAGCCTCATTCACATAAAGACAAAAATGAGATTCATCTGACCAGATAACACGTTTCCAGTCATAAACAGTAACTGAGCAACTTTTGCATGCCACTGTGCTCCATATGTTCATGGTATGCATTGTTTCTACAGGGTGATTTTACAAAAATCATTGTGATGGACATGAGTTGAGTTCTAGAAACGGAAGTGAAGCAATTTTTATTCACAAGCTATGAAGTGTGCCAGTAGTCCCTGTCTGTCAGTTTCGCCACACATCCGTAAAGCATTTTGATACACCTGTAAAATTCAGCTACTTCCTTCACACTATGGTCTTTGGCACACCCTAATTCAATTACTGCCAATCATTTTTCCCTTATCGAATGAGACCTTCACTGCACAGTACCACATCTTCTCAATCTATGAATCCCTGTCACATAGCCCACAGGTATTTATAGCCCTATCATCTTCGTGCAAGGAGACTGAAGTTACTACTTCCATAAACATGCAGGTGACTAATTAGTTGTTTGTTGAAAAGTTTAAGCACAAGCGTTTTTGTATGAGTACAATAAATGTTTTATAGTAGTAATTGTCGTAGCAATAGAAAGTTTGAATCCCAAATTATACACAGGAGTAGACAAATCATAACGGTCCTGTCAGAAAGTGAATGCTCCATTGTGCAAATGACAGCTTTCACTTCAGTGGTTAAAGTGTTATGTGACTCTGGCTACTGTCATTAAAATGACATGAAAGCACTGGCAAAAAATACAGCTTTATTCAAGTTTTGCAAATTTTGTAGTGAAAACAGAGAAAAGTGAAAAAACTGGGTTCCTCTGTTATACTTGAGACATTTTTCTGTCACGGCCCTTTTAGAGCATATGATCACTGCAAATTAATATAAAGATATTCTTCCTTATCATTCTGGTGAACTATTTCTGTCCTGATGTGAGTGGTCTCACAAGGCATAAGGGGAAGGTAAATTAGAATATCTTCTCATGGGGCAATACTGAACATGTGACACTTTGATACAGTATGTATCAAACAGTCTACAGCTTGTGTAACAGTGTAAGTTTTGCTGTGCTCTCCAAGTAACTCAACATGCAGCCATTTATGTCTAAACTGCTGGCAACAAATGTAAGAAAACTGCCAAATTGTGCCCAAAGTTTCAATATTTTGTGTGGCCACCATTATTTTCCAGTGCTGTCTTATCTCTCTTGGGCATGGAGTTCACAAGAGCTTCACAGGTTGGCACTGGAATTATCTTCCACTCCTACATAATGACATTATAGAGCTGAAGGGTGTTAGAGACCATGAGCCTCAAATGATCAAGCCAACACCATTCCCTAAATGCAGGGAAAAAACGTTATAATGACTCAAAAAGGGACCAAACCTCCTTGGGCATCCTGGATGCTATATGTAAATACTAAATTAAATTTAAAATCTATAAGACTGAACAGGGTAAATACACAGAAATACATTAGATAGAGAATATAATAAGCTTGCAATGAGCAAGTGTTTGGACAATATTTTTAATCTTGTACAAATGCACTCCCTGAACAGTTTCATGACATCTAGGAAGTAACAGTAACGGTGGCATGGCATCCCCAAGCCAACAGAAGAGCATCTCAGAGTGGAAACAGAACATGTAGTTAAGAATTCTGCCTAGTGCAGCATAGGACTCACTATAACAGCATAGCTAAGAGTAAACCAGAAGGTAACACTGCCAGAAGGATCCCATCAGACATGAACATTGACTCGTCTTCCACATTGTCACCAAACCAAGTGATTGTAAGTTGCTAAGTGACTTTAATATTTATACTTCTAATACTATAATGATGTGAACACTTAAAAACTTATTAGTCTAGTAACCATTGAATCACTTGTAGCATGTTGTGTTAGACTGGCATGTAAGGATCCCTCTGTTTAATGAGTGGTTTTGGTTTAAACATGATTTTTTTTCATTGATCTACCCAATAGTGAAACCCGGACACACAATGTAGCCTTGGCTTTTATTTCTATTAAAGCATTTTGTTTGCCTTTGTCCGACAGCTGTTGTTTGGTACTCACTAGTGTTCAGCATACTGCACATCAGAAAAGAATTTCTCCAGGATTTGTTGTACTGCTGTATTGCTGGCAGATGTAAGGCGTTTAAGTCCAATTTAAATACAACCTTTGCGTTAAAACTTTAAGATTTGTGGCACGATGAGCTGCCTGCCACTTAAGTCATACCTGTTTTGATTTTTCTGGCTGACAGTTAAAGCAAATCTAAATATAAAAAAATAACTCCAAAGCTTCAGTTCTGTTTTACTTCCAGTGAAGTTTAGTAAACCCTAGTTATTCATGTATCAATTTCCATTGCAGACACCACAGGCACCACTGTACTTAAAATACAGATAGGAATTTAATAGCTCAGATAGATCTTCACATAATATTTGTAAATTATTGTAACAAAAATGTTTGGGGACTTGAGCAAGAAATAAGAAATAAATACTTGAAAGAAGTTGAGGAAAAGCAGCTGATCTGGATAGTGTATTCCACTTACAATAGCTTTATTCTGCATTCTCCACATTGACCTTTCAAACCCAGCAGTAAATGTAATAGTAAACTACAAACTTCCCTGCAATATGTGACTCAAAGAGGAAAAACAATATGTCCTGTTCTGTCACAATGGTGAATCCAACACAGGATGCGCTGCAGCCAATTAGGCTGTGTTTTTATTTGGGGTGTTTTTAAAGTTCCACCAACATACAGGCGACACGGCCGCTCAGTGGGTAGCACCACCACCTCGCAGCAAGAAAATCCTGGGTTCAGTCCCAGGGTGGAGCGGCCTGGGTCCTTTCTGTGTGGAGTCTGTTTGTCGTCTCCTTGTCTGCATGGATTTACTCCGGGAACTCTGGTTTCCTCCCACAGTCCAAAGACATATGTGTTAGTTTACTTGATTACTCTAACTTTCTTAATAATGAATTACTTGACATGAGTGTGTGTTTATAGTTGGCCCTGATATAGATAACCCTGTGTGTGTCACTGATAACGATAGCGACGTTAAGTAAAAACAAATAAACCACCAGTATACCCTTGATCACAACACTTAACAATCTGCTCATCTCAGGTTTATGTTGCTTTTAATGAGTTTAAGACCATATTCTAAACAGTGCAAATGTCAGATAAGGTATTGAATTGTGATATGCCTAACTGAGAGTTCGAAACCCAGTTCAAACAATATGTCACACTTGGATCCTTATAAAGGGTCATTAAGCTCTGACTAAGTCATTAAGGTAATTAAGTCTGATAAATATTGTAAATAATTCCCAAACTCTGTACCATCTCTTGTAGCTGACTGCAAAATGGATGACACTGCATCTGTCCAACGCTTTCTCAGTGTAAAACAATGCATTAGTCATAACATAATGTACTGACTCATTTTTCAAGAGTGTGATCAGCCGCCATATTTGCTCATGTTTAAGTAGTTCTGAGGCATGTGCATAGTCAGGTCCAAGCTGCTGTTTATTCCTGTTTCCCACAGTTTTGTATAAGTGAGGGAGGGACAGGAGCAGAAAAAACAGCATTGTTCTTTAAGAGGCTCCATGTCTATGAACTTGGCCGGAGTTATTTGGCAATGAACAGCAACATTTGCTCACTCACGGACATGCATTAGGAGAACATTATTTGCACGTTTGAGACTTCATCTAAGAAACAAAAGAAAGAAACATCTCCAGCTGCTCCCTGCTCTAGCACACCCATTTCGGTAGAACAGACTGTGTTCAGAGATCTTGGTAGGACATTTTTCTGTTGGGAGTTAACATTGTCGTTCAGTATAACGATGGCAGCATGCTCAGAAGCAGAACTGGCTTTGATCATTTACAATGTTATGCAAATAGCAGTTTAGGGACACCTGGTTTGTTCATTTCTGACAGACAGTAACCAAAGAGCAAACGTTTAGTCTCTGGCACCGTTTTAATTACGTTTCTCTTCCATTTATATATACATTTTTGTATTTTATGTTATTTTTTCCATATTATTTAATTTTCATTTACTCTGTTTATTTGATTTTTAAAAATTTTTATCGCATTGAAATTCACTAATTGTTCTTACTAATTTTCTATTATTTATTTATTTATTTATTCAGTTGCAGGTTATAGAGGTTTTATTATGTTTATTTTATTCTGTTTCGTTTATTGTACTTTTATTTATTTTACTTAGTTTTATTGTATTGTATCCCATATGTGGTTCATTTCCAGTTTACCTGATCATCACTTTTTTGTACTTTTTATTCAAGCATTTGATATGTGTTTTTTTTTTTTAATATACACTTTATAGCCAAAAGTTTTGAACTTTAGTGACATCCCATAGATTTTAACATGATATCGGCCCACCCTTTAGCGAATATAACCTATAACAGGTTCAACTCCTCTGGGAAGGCTTTTCACAAGGCTTGGGGGTTATTTATTGGACTTTTTGACCATTCTTCCAGGAGAATGTTTGTGAGATTAAACACTGATATTGGACAAGAAGTCCTGACTTGCAGTCTCCACTCTAATTTATCCCAAAGGTGCTGTATATGGTTGAGGTGCAGCCCAGTCTAAATCTGCCACACTTCCACTTGCTCATCCATGTCTTTATGGACTTTTTTATTGCACTGGTGCTTAGTTGTGTTGGATCTGTTGTAGGAAAGGGCTATCCCCAAATTGTTCTCCAAAGTTAAAATTGAGCATAAAATTGTCCTAAATCTCTTTAATGGGTTAGAGTCCCTGTCTTTTAGACTATGTACAGAACATGGCCGCCATCTTGAAAGCCGCCACATTAGATCAAGCGCAAGCTTTTTTTAAAGGGAAAGTGGTCATGTAGCATATTAAAGAAGACCAGAAACCGGCTGCCTGCCGCAATCAGATTTGCAGTATTTCTTGTGGTTAGAGGCATTTTTTTGCCTTGTGACATTTGCCAGGTCCACATGAGGAAAATTACATTTTTGAATTTTTACAGAAACCACAGCTTTCTTTTAAAAAATCAATAGAGCTTCTGGTTACTGAGGTTAAGGTTAGGGGTAGGTTTAGTATTAATTAGCTACAGTAATCATTGTGTGTGTAAATTCCACAAAATGTTTACCGTGTGTGTGTGTGTGTGTGTGTGTGTGTGTGTGTGTGTGTGTGTGTGTGTGTGTGTGTGTGTGTGTGTG
>JAVSBV010041588.1:0-39571 GCA_033117975.1 Parotocinclus spilosoma
AGGGTCACAGATCTTTTTCTTGAAAAGGAACGGAGGGTAGAATTTACGTATAAATAAACACATTTTATGATGTAGGCGAAATTGAGCTTCCCCTCCTTGAAAGACCAGCATCCGCCACTGCTCTAGTGCATTCCAATTCTGCTTTTTCCAGAGTGCAGATATGACTTGGTTGGAGGAAAATGTGTTTATAGTTTACAGTTCATATTTTATCTTTGAGCTTTGACAGTTAGAAAAGTAGTTAGTTAACAAATTAGTTATGTGTAGAGCTTTATGCTTTATCAGTATGCTTAAACCTAAAACATTAGGCATGCAATTGTTGTAAAGAAGCAATTATACCCAAAATGTGGTGATGCAATACACTGCTCACAGAAGGGAGATTTTGCATTAGGGGATATTTCATTTTGAAAATATAGCAAGTGTAGCAAACAAACATGTTAAAACAACACTCAGTGGAGAAATGCCTTTAAATGCATCGTTCTGATCAAAATTGAATCTGTGCCTTTTGCACAGAAGACAATCTTGGTATTTTTGGGACAGTGTGCTTTTTGTTTGATGTGCACTCATAAGGGTTGGAAAACCTCTGAAAGTAAATCAGGATCACTGTTGTGTTCAGATTAGTGACAGATTATTTATAAAATTTACAAAGGTTAAGTAACAGGTTGTTACTCAACAGGAATATAAGATTTATGCTATGGCTACCTAGAAAAAGGAGGTGATTGTATGTGCTTCCATTATTTTAAAAATCAACAGCTACCACTGAAACTTCTACAGCTTACACTATTCAATAATTTAGACACGTCTCTGCTATATAACAGCTATAAAATACCTGTATTAGTGCTGTTTGCACTACAAATAATGCAGGGGTAAATCTAACCTTAAATAATATTAAGTTTACAGTTTTTAACCTTGTTCACTTCATTCAAATTAATATTAAGCACCAAACATATGGTAATTAAATTTGGCCCTGGACCATAAACTCAAATTAGATGTCAGATTATGACATCGTTGACACCTGAAACTGTAGACAAACGCATCCTTTAACCACCATAGTGAGGAAATTAAGTATTTGAGATACTGCCGATTTTGCAAGTTTTCCCATCGTCAATGAATGAAGAGGTTTGTAATTTGTATCGTAGGAACACTTCGACTGTGAGAGACAGAATCTTTAAAAAAATCCAGAAAATCACGTTGTATGTTTTCTAAATAATTAATTTGCATTTTATTGCATGAAGTAAGCATTTGATACGATAGAAAAACATAACTTAATACAGTTGAATCCGGTTAATGGGACCTCATCGGGATGCAATGGTTTTGGTCCTAATAACCGGCTGGTCCGATTAAACGAACATGCCCTAAGTTTTTTGAAACGATTTACAACACAATGTATAGGTACTCAGCATGCAAAGCATAATACTGTAAAAGTTCTTACTAAATTCCAGTCAACGTTTGAAGATTTTATCCAGTGTGATTTGACGCGCTTTAGCTGTGGTTAAGTAGCTACGTGTGGCTACTTTTTTGTAGTAAATTTAAATGTTAGGCAAAGACCTGTAGGTGGCAGTAGAGGGCTGGGGAGAAAACTTGGGAGCGTTGTAGTGATGAGAGACAAATGGTTTCTTTGGTAACTACAGATATTACATACTGTCCAATTAACCGGAATTGACTGCATATATAGCACATGTATAAATTAGTCTGACTATGTGATCTGATGGCATTTTCTGTCTGCAGGCCCTTCTGGTGAAGGTAAAAAGCTCAGAGGAATCTTGGGACAACTTGTCCAGACATTTCTTAGACTTGAGTGGTAAAATCCACCCTGCTGCAGCTCTACTTCAGTCTAACCAGCTGGACCATGAGAGAGCACGGTCAGTAACCCTATTTTACAGCACTCTCGCTTCTGCTTTAGGCTCTTCATTATTTTTCACATTGTTTTTGCAGCTTAATTATAATTAACTTGTTTAAACTTATCTTTAAACTAAAAGGTGGTAATGCAACTGGGTAATTCACTGATCTGACACTAAGGTTGAATGGGATACAATATGTCATGTGAAATTTTAATTTGTGTCTTAAGATTTAGACTTATTTTTCAGCCGTTGACTAATGTTGGAACATCAACTGTTTTATTTAAAAGTATATATTTGTATATATGAAATACATAATCTTCAATTTAAAATCTTACTATCATGTCGGTACATATTTTTATCATAAGTCTAGTATGATCATATCTAGTCTTTAATCCATTCCTTTTGATGAAATGGTAAAGGTGATGTTTGGTGGACATGGACATTTTATGCCAATGGCCAAAAATTCCCACAGACACAGTTCACCTTCCCATAAGAGTGGAAGATGTTACATCTGCAAAGGGGGGGAAAGGGGCAACCTGAATAATAAGGCCTATGAATAGAATTAAATCTCCTAAACGCTCCTACAAGTGTAATGCCGTGTTCTGATACGAATCTATAAAAAGCATGTAATATAAAACCAACAACAATATAATTATTGAAGTCCCCTTTTTTCTACATTTTTGGTTTAGCAGCATTTTAAAGACAAAACTCCTTTCCTGCCACAACTGTTGTCCTATCCTATTAGCTTCTTATTGTCTTTGCAAGATGCAATAATAATTTATACTCCTCACAAAAAATGTGTCATTTTCAAATCTTCCATCCATCCAATATCTTCTGCCCAAATCCACACGGGGTTGCGGGCCAACGGGTGCCCACCCGGCAACTCTGGGCAAAAGGGCAGGAACAACACTGGACGGAGCGCCAACCCAAGCAGTGTACTTACAATAAAAAAATTCTAATACTTTAATTTTTTTCTTTTGATTATTTTGTGGACTTTGTTTCCTCATGCCTTTATAGTGCTTGGCTATTTTTGACTATGCCCGCTCTCCACATCTCCCAAGCCATTCTCTTTTCTTAGTATTTTTGGCCTTTTTCAGTGAGTATTTTTTGAAAGACATTCTGGATTTCATGGCCAGGCTATCTTTAGTGATTGAGACCCCTTCACAGAATGTGGGCCTTTATAATGTCTGATCACAATGAATTGAGCAGAATAGTGTAATAGTAACAATAAAGCAATTCATTTTAAAAAGGTTTTTAAAAGTTGCGTAGTGTGCACAAGACATAACCTGTTTCCAGTCAGTCAGCTCTGTCATTAATAGGATGCCAGTATGACACATTGGTCTAATCCCCAGAGTGTGGATGTCAGTATTGTAACAGAAGTGGGAAAATTGCATTTGAAAATTTTAATACAAAGTATATTCCTAGTTTCAGACCTGCTGTGGTGCCATAAATATTCACCCTTCTCAGATATTTTGTTCTAGCTATGTTTTTCTGTTATTTATGGTGTTTAAAGAAGGATAATCTGATGTTACTGTTTCACTCATTTACTTCTCCCAAGCTACATTTTATTCAGAGTTTACAGAGAGTGTCTTGGTGTGATGACTAAAAGAGTCAAAGTACTGCTTACTTAAACTTGAAACTTACCATGCTCCTTTTATTCATGTTATAAATATAAAATCTAATATCTACACTCAACAGTTGAAAGTAAAGTTTAATATGATATTGCACAGTAGTAAAAATGTGTGTCCTATTACGCTGTGGTTTTTAGATTTTGGATAACTGTTTTCATAGAGGCTTTAAAACTGTTTATAGATGTCTGTTTTGTTCAATTTCATGTCACTGTTTAGCAATAATGTGAAATCGAGTGTGTCTAGCCAGACTGTAAACATCTGTGTATGTGTTGGACATAAGGTGGATAACTGTGCTGCGGGATGTGGAAATGGAGCTGCAGAAAGCTCAGACCGAGCTGGCTCTCTGGCAGGAGTACAGGCTACTATATGAGGACAGTTGTGAAGATTTGAGCCATCTGTGGGAGCAGTGGGAGGCACTCCTGAATACTCCAGAAGAAATGGAGGACAGACTACAGCTGCTTCAGCACAGGAAGGCCATCCTCAATGTGAGTGATACAGTGTGAGCAAAGCACTGGACGATATTATCTATCTTTGCTTGTTAGAAGTATAGCAAAGGTACATCAATTTAATTGTTTGTACTTTGTTCTTATAATGTTAAAATATTTGCAGGATTATGTGGATTACATAAAAATAAAATAACAAATTTTTAACTATACATTGCACTTGTTATTCTGTGGCTCAAGTATTAAATATGTATGTATATTCATATAAATGTACTTTTTATATATTTCACATATTAGTACTTACAGAAGGGCTTACATTTTTCTCTTATATTCACTTCTGTGTACATTTTATTTGTTCCTCCTTTCAAATCTTGTAAAAACTTGTGTGCTACACCGTTCCTCCAAAAAGAAGCCTTAAGGAAATATAGAAATTTTAATAAAATGGTAAATACTACAATACAGTCCTGATAAAGAATACAAAACTCAGCTAGCATTTGTGCTAATGGTTGAAGTTTGTCTATACAATAACCATGTGCAAAGGGGGGGATTTGAATAAAATCAGAAGATTGCATTAACCTTTCATTGTCGGTTAGAAAACTCTACACAGAGAATACCCTAAATAGGAAATAGGTGCCAAAAGAACCCAGTAGGTTTCGAGACAGACCAGATGAATACACTGCAGAACCATGTACTATCCTAGAACTGCTTTGTCTAAAACCTGGTCATATGGTCTTCTTATTTCCATCTGTGTTCACCTTATTTTGTCATTTGTAAAGTGTTTCTATACATGATTTGTTTTTTTGGGGGGGTGTCATAGACTATAGATTGTCCCTCCCATTCGGCCTTTCCACATTTAGACGTGTATATTGCCAGTTGTGCAAACGCATATTAATTTAAAGGCACTTATAAGTAGTATAATATAAAGAGAAATAGAGAAAGTACTTTGAGCTCTTGCTGTGTTATTGGAATAAGTTACATTTATCTAATAAGTAGGTGGATGCTTCTGAACCTGCAGGAACATTGAGTTCTGAGATAGGACATGGGATTGCTCACAGGGCTAAAAATATGTCCAGGTGGTCGAGCTCTGCTTCCTCAGAGAAGAACTTGCATAGCTTGTCCTTATACATTTACAAATAGTAAAATATTAGTTTAATGTTGTTTTAGGCAGGAAAAATATTCAAGCATGCATTTCTCTTAGAATTGAAATTCATATATTGACAAATTACTGTAGTTAATAAGATACTCTTAAATGTCCGAGGTGGAAAATGCATATTATTTGGGGAAAAAGTAAGTAAATCTGTAAATAGGTAAACATGTAAACATGCAAAATCTCCAGTGACGCAATGTCACCGAGCAAAGAACTATACAAATTAAAATACAAAATACTTGAGCAGAAATGTCCCTCAAAATGAAGTTTATAGTCATGTGTTTACTGTTCTTGTCACATTTTGCTTTCCTATTTTCATGTTTTATAAAATTGTGATGTGTGTCTCTTCTTTAGGAGTTGGAGGCCAAACAGGAAAGCGTGCAGCGGAGTGTTGGGAATGTATTAGAGGCCTCTAAGCATCTTGTTGTACAATTAGAGTCCCGTGCATCCCCCATAATCCAGTCAGAGGCCAGGCTACTATCACGTAATCTTGTGAATCTGGGTCAGACTTTGACTACCACACAGGCACAGCTCCAGGTGAGGTTCACATATAATAATGAACTAAGGTAAGTAGTACTGTGCTGTTCATAAGAAAAATGTTTTATATGGTATGTTATATAGGATGAGCTAGAGGAACATGCCAGTCTCAGAACTGCTTTGGAATCACTGGTAAAAAGTCTGAAACACACTGAAAGTGTAATGACATCCCCTACTGCAACGGTCGAGTGTTTAAAGGTGAGTCAGTTACCTCCTGCAAAAAAAGCAATGTAAACATTGATAGTCTTTTATTCAAGGCTTCACAGCTCATAATCTGCAGATAGACACCATCTCCATGCCCACAAACTTTTCTGAGGTTTTGTTATGGCAATCCCTGTCCACTGACCTTCATCTCATTGCAAAACGCTGAGCAGGAGTGTCCACCACTTAAAATTCTTTTCACTTGTTTTTTGAGTCTGCAAGTAAAAGGGTCATAATTACCTAAAATATCTGAACTTATTTCCTGATAATGTCATTCCAGTTTACTTCATCGAATTGTACTACACCTTGTAAATTGCTGCAGAAGTCTACAAAGACATACTGGGAAATTTGTACTATAACTTTCTATACTTATACTATATATATTAGTATGTCCAGGCGTGAAAGTAAATTCTTTCTTTTCAATTCTTTCCGGTAATACTACCGTAGCCTATACTGTTCACCACCCCTTGGCTTCATGTCTAATGAACTATAGGATCTCTTAGTAAACTATTTGTGGAATACAAAACATTTTTATTTTATTTTCCTGTCAAGATCCTGTCAATAATAAATTCCAGTTCATGATATCATACATATGGTTTTATTGAGTGTTTTCCAGTTACTATGAATCATTATTTCTGAACAACAAAAAGCACTGTTCTATTCACATAATCCCTCTCAAGTTTAATCTCCTGAAGGAAATTCAGAATGTCTCAGTTTTTTACTGAGAAGCAGAGACTAAAGGCACCATCTTAAATTCTTTCATCCATGCTATGTAGTGCACTATGTTGGGCATTTAATCGTAGAACTGCACCCTTGGTGTACACAAACTTTATTATTATGAATTATTATAATACTAATATAAAAATTGTATGAAGTGTAGATACACCATAAATTACTAGTAGTGTCCAAAGAAAATAAGTTGTTTATTTTGTGTACCTAAAAAAATGTTGTTAGTAAAATACTTGCAGTAAATAGTATTGACAAATTAAGAATTATTGTTTAAAATCTCTTTGCACTTTAAGATGGCTCTTCTGGAGCTTAGTGCCCTGACCCCGGACCTCAGAGCTCTAAACGAGAGGGCGCTCATATTGCCTCTTACTAATTGTGAGACTGATCAGCTGCAGGACTTCAACAAGCGCTGGGTGCTGGTCTTCACTCAAGCCATGGACAGATACAGGTGTGTGCTGCTCAGGGGCTATCCTCTAATTAAATTAGGAAAGCAATAGAAATGCTGTGGTAATGAAGGTGCCACGTGTTTTCATTCAGTTACCCTTGTCTACTCCTTTTAGATATTGTTGTTTAAAAGTCTTTATTTTTTTAGGCTGATGTATAGTGAGCAGCTGGGTGCTTTGAGTTTCCAGCAGAAGTGTCAGGCATGGATGGATCTGTTGGATGTCATACAGTGCAGCCTGTCTAGCAACATTTCCTTAAATGGTTCTTCAATAAGCGAGCGACTTGCTGCTCACCAGGTTTACCTTTTTCTTTCTGTTCTCCATTGTATTAATTAATATCCATCCACTGATTCTGTGTTATTTATGGACTTTTCATGTCTGCCATTTTAAAAATGGAATTGCTCTTCAATACCAGTGTGCTGGATCCCCTGCTACCGAAAGACTGTTAACTGCAGAGAATGGCAGTTTTTAGCCATGCTAAATCACTTCATAAGGTTTTATAACATTTTGGCTGCTCTTGTTAGGACATGTAAGAGCAAATATATTATTTTTGGCACAAGCTTTTACACCAAATGCTCTTCCTGATTGATGCAACCCTCCCCATCTATCTGGGATTGGGACCAGCATTAGGAGTATAACCCCAGTAGCTCAAGTTTTTGCATGTGCACACTTGACCTTTGCAAGCTCTATGTGAGATTAAACCATTTGAGATTGAACCGTTGTTGAACTGTTGTTTTTAGGAGCTGGGTTTACCCAGTAAGCTACTGAGACTTTGAATTAGGGCTGACACAATGATATGCGATTGATAATTTATACATTTAACTTAGAAATATACACTATTTTTGCGAGCTCTTTATATACTGTATTTATCCCTTCCATATATATAGTGTGGGGATTAGGGCCATGATGATACCCTGATCTAGAAACAAAACAAAAACAAAATGGGAAAGTTGCAACGTGGAGGGAATAACTATATTAACTTAATGAGACCTTTTTCAAGTTGTTGGTAATTTATCCTGTTCCAACAAATAATCATAAGTATTTGACTAGTCTAGTCAATTAGAATTAGATACCTAGCACTAGACATCCTACAAAGTATTTACATTTTTCCTTACTTTCATGATTAATTCTGTAAATTATTGTCTACACTTTCAATGCAACACTTCATGTTGGAATAATGGCATTGTTCCAAATGATACTGGTCATGCTTTTGAGCAGTCGACTTCTGATTTGGTCACACTCATGTTATATATTAATGTTAATGTTAAGAAATAATTTTCTTAATGTTCCGTTGTACCTTTTGTATGGTAAGCTTTATGCCAATTTTCATCATTTTGATTTGATTTGAAATTAGCAGGAACACACAGCAATATCCGGGAGCGCAAACTTAATAACGATAAAATAATAAATAAAATAGTTTTTTACATTACTTGTCCTGATTTGTCATGAATATAAATTTTGTTCCGCAAAGCATGCGACTAGAAAATTTTATTTTTGGTTAAAGCAGGATGAGGAACCAGTTTCTATGCCATTCCTGCTAAAAAAAAAACACACAATTGTTTAAACATAATTATTTATACATTTTGTATAAATATAAAACATACAAGTTGTAATTTGTACTAATTGAATTTTATTCTAATTTAAAAGCCTAGTTCTAGTGTTAGTTTCTGTGTACATTTGATATGTTCCTCTTATTACATCTTGTCCAAAAACATGCTGTTAAAGATAGAACTTTAAAGGCAACAATTCTAGACCATTAAAACATTGCTAGCAATTATGCAGTACATACAGTGAAGTGTGAAGTACATACACACAATGGCCATGTGCAGAAAGCGTGAACAATCGGTGGTGCAGTTGGTATCTCAGCTGACTGTCTCATTAACTTGTCGGTTGAAACAACTGAGTGGGTAAGATGACAAATACACAGTAACAGCACTGGTGCATTCGGGTCAAAGTCACCGTCACATGGGGTTCAAAGACAAATAGAATGTCATGCATTCGTAAAAATATATGTGGCATATATAAATATATATGGGATTCTACATCACATTTTCAAATTCGCATTTGTTACCGGTTTGGTTGTGACCCTGACTGTGAGTGACCTACAATCATTGTCTGTGGGCATTGCACTTATTTAATAATTACAGAGTGGGGAGAAATTAATAGTAGCATACTTTTGCAAATGTGTAGCAATCCTTTATAACTTTATTTTATATGTATCTCTGCAGAAGCTAAAGGTGGAAGTGTTGATCGGCCAGCAGCTCTTGAATGGTGTAGTTGCTGAGGCTTTGAGGCTTCTAGAGAAAAGTCAGATAGAAAACAGGTGAGAAATACTTAATATAACAACACAAACCCTAGTCTCTTATTTACTGTATAAGAAATTTTGATTATCATCGCCAGGAAATGAAATTACAAGGCTTGATATTATCATGAATTATTTTCAAAGCTATTAAAATTGGGTTTCCAGCAGCATTCCTTCCATGATGCATAGAGCGAGCCAGCTGAGTCCATAATTCAAACAGGAGGATGAACAAACTGGCTTACTTGTAAAAATGAAGCAGCACTTCCTTCCAGCATAGAAAAGAAATAGCATAGTTTCCTCAGTATGCTGCTTATTAATAGCAAGTTGTATTCTTCATTCTTCAAACTTTCTGCCTTTTACCTACAACAATATTACATATTTTCTGGTATGAAGATCTTATTGGAAGAATTTATTATTACTTATTATTTGTTATTATTGTTATTACACAATACATGATTTGTTTTTCCATTTGGTTATGTATTCTTTAAATGTACTTACTGCTGCTGTATTGCATACTGAGCATGCAACTTTTCCTCTCAGTGCTGCTCATTCTATACAATGTCTATATACTTCATTTTATTAAAGTTTTATTTTACATAAAGTTTAGCAAGGTAACATACAGTATGAAGATTATATTGCGTATGAGTTGACTATTCAAAAATGTTTACTATAGTAGACAAAGTAGACTCATGGACTATTCTTTATACAGTGGTAGCTTAGTGGTAAAGGTGTGTGACTGTTGACCAGATGGTTGAGGGAAGTTCCACAAAATCCAAGCTACCACTGGTAAGCCTTTGTGCAAGATGTTAACTCTCAACTGGTTGAATTCAATTCAATCCAATTCAAGTTTATTTATATATGGCTTTTTACAATGGAGCATCGTCTCAAATCCGCTTCACAATATTACACTGTCTTAAAAGGCCAATCCCAGATTGAGCAAGCCTAGGGCGACAGTGGAAAGGAAAAACTAAAATCTTGGGAACACCAAGACTAAACAGGGGACCCATCCTCCATGGGTAGCCTAGATGTTAACTAAATAAATACCAAAAATATACTAAATTATAGCTTTAGTCAATAAATAAATAACTTAGATTAGGTCAATAAATAAATAACAGACCAATAATAAAATTAAAATTAGTAATAGAAAAATTGGGAGGTCCTTGGAGGGACATCGTCTCCTAATGTTTAACCGATGGAGGGAGTTCCTGCACTCTGGTAGGACCTGCCTCTGATGTTGAAGACAATCAGAGCGACACCAAGCCAGAAAAACATCCAAGCACGTGGTGCCGGAACCAGTATCAGAACATCAGCTCTGAGAGAAAAGAGAAAATGTAGTTAGTGATGGGTTAGGAACAGAGTCTATTATCCATGAATTGCAATCCTTCTCAGCTGTACATGTAGACATGCAATTCCATCATAAGTGCATCCTAAATTGAGTTTTTTATTTATGTGCTGTTTAGGAGTGATTTTATCCTGAAGTTGACGCAGTTGAAAGACCATTGGCAGGACACATTGTATAGGGTTCGGCAGTGCAGTATGTGCTTGGAGTGGCTGACTGGACAATGGATGCTCTATAGGACAGGAATGAAAAGGATCTGGAGATTTTTAAAGTGCTTAGGACCACTTCTGTCCCCTGCTGTACTGGCACCTTGCAGCATTCAGCAAATGCAACAGTCCATACAGGACTATGAGGTAAATGTGTGCAGGAATAATGAGCAATATATTGTGACTCCATTTGTGCTATGGGACCTTTACATCTGAGTTCATTGGGAATAATTTACATATTAAGTGCCAATATCTTGAAGTCACATTTATTAGTTATGTTATTGGGTACCTAGCATAAAGGTGCACATTGTCATCTGTGGGCACCAGTAAATATACCAATGTTTGGATCACTGATCAGATAATTAAGTGCACACCTAGAAAGGAATATGACATCATGGCTCCATAGTTCATAGGTTGGTGTATGGAACATGTATACCTAGAGTCCAAACTACATGCCTATAAATTGTACTGACAACTTTTACCTCCAAACCACCTTGTAATATCTGGTGAGTAGAAAAAGAAATACTCTTGTCTTTTTCTTTGATGCCCACAGCGGATTCAGAAGCTGCTGAGCTCTTATGAAAAACTGTACACTCAGACTACGCAGGCATGTAGGCATATCTTCCCACTGGCAGATGAAAAGACCCAGAAAGAGTTACAGTCCGATGTTAAGGGACTGCAGGGAGCCTGGGTGCAAAGTTGTGGTCTGTTTGAACAGAGGAAGGCTCTTACTCAGTCTGTTATTCAGGTATGGCAGCAAAATCTTACACTTTCTTTTAATAAGGTATATCTGACATTTTGGGGAATATGTATTAAATTTTAAATGTCTTGAAACACTTTCACTCTTTCGCATTTTTATGTTGTTGCCTGTTATGCTATGCTAAATAAAGAAAAAAACACCATTGTCCTGCACTCCGCACCTGGTGTGTGTAGTGTATGGCAAGTTACAAAAACTGAGAGGTGCATGACAATGTGCCTTGAGAGTGTGTTGGGCCAGTACATGGGTATTGGACCACATTGACTGCACCATTTTTTGTGTACCCTCGTGCCAGGTCAATGTTACAGGTATGAACCTAGCTTAAGTCCTTATGTAAATATTTCCGGAGTTAATTGGTGATATAAGAATGTTATTCATCTCCTGACTATGCTCTAAGGATTTCACAGAAGGCCTGTTCCAGTATATATTGCTTCGAATAAATAAAAATAAAATGAAGAGGTAAATAATTTGAGCCTTTAAAAATAGCAGGGTTTTCTAGTACCCTGTGTAAACAGAACAAACAGTAATACTTGTAATACTTTCAGAGTATAAAATAAAGTAATAATAAAAAAATAAGTAATACTTTTATTTTCTTTGTACTTCTAAAAGACTTAATTTCCAGTGTCTTTTGGGGCTAGCATAGTTCTTATTTTAGAAACGTTTAAAAAGATGAGACCAGAACTTTATATAAACAAAGCTAAATACCACATACGATCACTGAATGTTTTGTTCACCAGTAGCATCTATGTGCCTTTCTAGTGATTTGAATGGAATGCCTGTTTAACTGCTGTTGACCCACATACAGCATTTCTGTGCATTTATCCACTGTAACAGTGGACAGAGTGGCAGACCTAATCTTGCACTTGTCCTTAGTGTTGCTCCTACTATAGCAAGCCCACATTGTAATTAGGGTTGTCTAGACATTGTCTAGTCACATGCAACCCCTTCAGTTTGATATAATTTGGAGATTCTGGTAAAATAATAATATATAAAATTGTTACACTCACCAACTATGTAATTAGACACACCTACTCAACAGCTTCTAAATACAAATATTTTATCAGCCAAGCACATAACAGCAACTCAGTACATTTAAGCATCTGGACTTGGTCGATGCAACCTGTTGAAGTTCCAACTAAGTATCAGAATGGGAATGAAAGGCTACTTTGAATGTGGCATGGTGCTAGTGGGGCTGCTCTTGAGTATTTCAGAAATTGTTAATGTGCTGGCATTTTCATGCACAGTCTCTAGGATTTACAGAGAGTGGTCCGAGAAAATATTGAGTGAGTGGCAGTTCTCTGGGCTAAAATGCCTTGTTGAGTTCAGAGGAGAATGACCAATAGCATCATGGATGTGCAGCCAACAACAGCACAATGCTGTCATGACAATATGGACCAAAACCACTGAAGAAAGTTTCCAGCAGTTGAATCTATGGCACAAAGAATTAAAGTGGTTCTAAAGACAAAGGGGGTCTAAGTTGGTACTAGCAAGGTATGTCTAATAAATTAGTCAGAGTGTGCATATGATAATGTAATATGGAATAGTTGAGAATTCTGTAGCATCTTACATCCTAAATTATTCTTATCTTTAATATTATTATTATTATTATTATTATTATTATTATTATTATTATTATTATTGTATTTATAGATTTTGTTGTTGTTGTTTGCTCTATTGGGTCTGCAATATATGAGCAGACCATCACAGCATACCAGGGGCTGGAGGCCAGAACAGTTTATTGATTTTCATGGGTTTTGCTCCAATGCCCATCAGTGACAGTCCTGCAGAGCTGGGAGGAAACCGTTAAGAAACCAGTCAATAGTCTTGTACCTTAACTGCTGGGCCAACAAATTGTGGCAACCGAAATGCATTCGGTCCTGCAGGTGTTAATTGTGATTAATGATGATTGCACTTACAATTTTTGACAAACCATTTACAAGACCAGCATTCTACCTACCTAAATGTAGAGTGTTATGACCTGCACTGGCACCACTTAAATACAACCTAATTATCTGAACACAAAGTACACCACTGGTGGATATACTCCGGCTAAGGATGAAAATGGAAATCCATTTAACATGGATAGAAAACCTTCTTTCTATTTTCTAGTTTATAATTATTTTAGAGTATTTTGCTGATGCTAACACAATTGAAGATGTAACTGAGAATGCAAGTCTAGGATCATACATCTCTAATGTTTTCTGAAATGATCTCATTTGGAGTACTGTTCTTGAACAGAGCCTAACTTGAGAAGAACATGTTCATTACTTTGTATCTATTTATAGTGCGTGGTTTTGTTTTAATTTTTTCAATCATGTCAATGCAGAGCATCACACAACATGTTGAACAGAGACATGGAAAGTACTTATTTTATATACATTATGTATGTCTAGTTTATGCAGTAAGTTAATTATTATTATGTTGGATGGAGGTCTAGGGCCATTTATTTAGAAAAGTACCTAGTGAAAACAGGCAAATTCATAGGGATTTAGAGAGCAGTCTCCCATATTCAGATGATGTACATGATTTTTCTGTTTTTCTTTAGAACTGGAAAAACTGTGAAGCTGGTCTTGCTGATAGCGAACGCCAACTGAACGAGATTGCAAAGAGAATGAAAAAACTACAACCAGAGAAGCTCCTCAAGGTATTTGGTACTGGTGTTGAATTGATTTGTTATGGCGACATGTTACTGATCAGTGGTAACTTGAAAAACGTTATCGGTCCAATATATCAGCAACTATCATGTCTGTTTTGGTTAAGAGTAAGTTGTTGAAGGTTCTTTAACAAACATCAGCATGGTTGTTTGATTACAAAAATGCATTGATTGACATTGAATTTGTTTTTGGGCTGAGTTTGATCTTTTTTGATTAATCTACTAAAGGGAGAGATAAGTCATCTATCAGCAGAGTTAAATACTGAAACTCTAATGTCACATGAAATTAGCACCAAAATTGTAGAAACCCCCCCCAATCTGGGCTATCAAGGCCTTCTGATGATTCTCCTCCCAACTCCTTTATTCTCCCCCATCTCCCCCTCTCCGCCTCTTTCCTCCCCCTCACAGCCAGCAGGCCTTAATCCCAAAGGCTAGTGACATAGTGACAGAGAGAGTAGTAAGAACTAGGCTTGACATTATAGAGGGATCCACTCAGTCACTGATATTGTGTTAATGCAGGGGGAAGAGGACGCATTGGAGCTCTGGGCAAGAAGACTAAAGGAGCTGATGACCATGAAGGCGGACATATCACAGTATGTTCTGCCAACAGACACGGCACTGTTACAGGCACAGGTTGAAGCACTACACAGCCATTGGGAAGAACTGTGCATGAAGGTAAGTCAAAGAGAGACTAAAAAGAGAGGGAAAATAGAGGTTGAGGGGAAGGGGATTGGTGTTAAGTCACGCTTTAGTTCAATGGTAACGAGTAGAAAATAGACGTGTAACTCTGAGTGCATGACTCCTTTTATGAATTGAATGCTAAATTGTACAACAATCCCTGAATTATAGAATCCAATTAATAAAACATAGTACTTAAAATGTCTAATTCTTAAAATTCTACTTCAACATTAAGTTAAGCATCTGAATTGCTTATTAATGCCTAGAGAAACTTAGACAAACTGTAAATGTGATGTCATGTGAAGCTGACGTATTTAATGTTTATACTTAGACAGCCATTTTTGCTCCAATGCTTCTAATGAGATAACCATAGCTGATTTCTCAGTAAAATGTTCCAGTTTGGCCTATTGCTTTGATTAAAAACAAGGCCAAAGTTCCTGATAAAAATTAAACCGTGTGCTATGTGTGAAAATATACACTGGTGACTCAGTATTTCTAGTCTAGAATTCTTATCAGAAGGCCAAGTTGCCACTATTTGAGCATGGTTTTTAACCCTGAACTTCTCAGCTCAATAATTAGTTATTAAAAAAATATTTTATAATATAATATAAAACATATTTTGTAAAATGTAAGAATGCACTAAACACTTTCAGGTAAGATAACTTTCCCTGAGGAGTTTAATATACAATAATAACTAATATCTCCCTACGTCATGCACTGTTGAGTTCTTCATCAGATTGGAGCAGAGTCTCGTGCTGCGTTTTGCAGCAATATTGTACAGAAAATTTTTGTTTATATCTTAGTGCGTACAACTTCTACATGTTTATTCATTTGTCTTCCATGCTTTGATTCACATGTCCAATAGATGTGTATAGGTCAGGAACTAGTAGTTAACCTTAATAAAACAGGCTCTATAAACAGCTCAATAACATGAAAGTTTAATTTACATTTACAACATTATTCAGAGCGACTTACACCTGATACAGTCTTACAATTCAAGCAATCGTGGGTTAAGGGTCTTGCCTAAGGACACAACTGAGACAGCTTGTCAGAGGTGGGTTTTGAACCCTGGAACATCAGGTCCAGAGTCCAGTACCTAACCCGCTCGGCTACCGCAGTCCCAATACATACTATTCTACAAACGATATACAATTTCAAACACAGCTCATGACTGTGTGAATCACTGGGGGTCAGGGGGTGAACGATGATCCGTGGTCCCTTATCATTCAATGGAACAGGTGCTCAAAACGGGTTGTCCTGAAAAGGGTGGTTTGAGAAAGTGAGATAGGTGCTGTGGTGGCTGATGCTTTTTGACCAAAGCATGTCACAGACATTTCTTTAAAACCCCAGGGTACTGGATTAATCAAGCTTAAATTTTAGTGTGTTAATATGTCACCTTTGAATAAAACAAAAAAAAACCCTGCAAAATTGACTAATCTGTATGCATAATCAGGCATCTCCATTTTGTTATACTATACTGCTTCCAAAAAATACAGAATGTTTGAATGAAATATCCCATAATGAAAAATCCCCTAATTTTTAAACAGATGCTTAATGAACTGAAAGTACTGTATATTATTTACCAGTTGCAGCACAGTACAGATTCTTCCTGCAGGACTTGGCATGTGTGTGTGTGTGTGTGTGTGTGTGTGTGTGTGTGTGTGTGTGTGCGCCAGACGACAACAGGTTGCAGGTGGGATCAGCCACTGGAATGGAATAGCAGATGGTTAAGCAGGGCTATTGTGCACTGAGGGAAAAACACAGGTCCCCCTGAGCCACTAGGAATCACAATAGAGCTTACTGTCTTGAGAGAATAGTCCTTTACTAAGTTAAATTATGTGGCAACAGCTCATAAAATAACACTAAAAATACAAAATTGTACAAAAAAAGCATTGAATACAATTTGAGCCTGATGTATTGACTTAAACTATGGGCAGAATTATGGATTAGAATTATGGACAGTAGACTAAATATACTACTTCGACTGGTCGTAATTAAAATGTCTTAGTCTTTAAGCATACAGGCAAAGAGCTTTTTTACTTTTTTTTGAGGCTATGAAATTATTTAATTCTTAATATAACTCTTAGTTTAACATCATTTGAGCGCAATCATCAAACATGATGGACATGCAAGGTGAATGTATCCTGATTTTGCCATTTGATGTAGTATAGCATTTCCGTTCTGTTCATTTTTTTGGACAACCATAGAGACTAAATTCCCTGGTCATATTATTTTAATTTTAGGCTCCAGAAAAGTAAAGAGAACTTTTTAACTGAAAAGTCCACTGCCCCCAGCTTTAATGGAATTCAGTAAAAGGGGGACCCTTAAGAGTCAGTGCTCCTTGAATGATATAGTAGTTGGGGGAAGTGAACCGTTAATGTCTCCTACTGTGTTATAGTGCTCTGTGCTCGGACATACCAAAAAAGGGACCCTTACTGTCAGACAGTGCTTGCAGCTTGGAGTTTATTCTTTTATTCTTAATAAAATCTCAGTCCATGTGTCATGTTTTTCATGTTGAAATACTAATTTTCTAGCTTTCGGTAAGAAATATATACTAGAAACACATATTTTGCACAACATTTAAACAAACTTGCACATAAATGAAGCTACAGTTTTGCAATTGTAAATTGTCAATTGTACCTGAAACTTCACAATGTTGTCTGTGAATTATAGCATTGTATTAATAAAGCGCTTTTGTTTAAATAAAACATTATGCATTGTTTTAAAAAAAAGAAATTGTATACAATTGATTAAATTAATTGTATTATTTTACATGTTCTTTCAAGACTGCCTATTCAACTGTAAAATGCACTAATAATGGGAACTATTAAATCACTAAATTAAACGAATTGCAGTTATAGTTGACTAGCTGTTAAGCTACTGGACTAAGGACCAGACAGTCCAGGGTTCAAATTCCATATCTGAGAAGCTGCCACTGTTGGATCACTAAGAAACAATTGCTTGGGTTGTAAAGTTGTAACTGATATAGTGTTACTATGGAAAAGGATGTCCACTTAATCTACATTTTTTTCAAATCCTATTTTCAATTATTAAAGTACTATTTGATGTTTGATCTACAGTACTGCTTTGCCCCAGAACAAGGCTTTAAACACCAGTTGCTTGTATATTTGTAATGCAGTCTTACCATCTAAGACTGTATAAGCCAAAACGCTCATATCCCTGTTCAGGCCAGAATTTTTTGATTGCTTGTTTTGCGGATCCGACCGACGATCATATTTGAAGAATACAAAAAAACCCCAATTTGGATCCGCCGCAGCACCAATGGTTGAAATTCGCAAAAAATATGTTTTATCTTTTTCTGGCCTCCGATGAAGAGCCAACCGTTTTCTTCTGTTCATTTTCTTTTTTTCTTTTTTTTAAATTGTTTAATTTTAATTTTAATTTCTTTAATTTTTAATTGGTTTAATACATTTTATTTTAAAATAAAAAAAATATTTTTATTTCTTCCTCCTTCTTTGTATTGATTTCACATAGTCCTCAAGAAATTGAAAAGTTCTGAAAAATAAAGATTTATTTACATTTTTTTTCTCGCTCCTCAGTAATTTCTTAAGTAGGGACATCCGAGGAACAAGCAATAAAAAACGTCTGGCCTTACGTGTACATGCATTGTTTGCAAAATCACCTGCTCTGCTGCCTTATCTCTTCACATTTTTCTGTCTCGGTGTGAAGGTTTCCAAACGCAAACAAGAGATCACTGATCACCTGAATGCCTGGATCATCTTCAATGACAAACACAAGGAACTCTGCAAGTGGCTTGCACAGATGGAGAAGAAGGTCAGCTACAGCAATGAATACTTCAGTATCGAGGAGATGGTGGAGAAACTCAAAAAGGTAACACCAGTGTTTACATTTTATGAACGTTCCAGTTGCCTGCTAATAAAGGGAATGTCTTAAAGTCATTGTGGGTGGAGCAGCTCATGAGATGGTCCAGCATTCATTTGTGCATATTTCAACTGTAGGCTTGTTTTCAGGTTTAGGGACCTTCTGGAAAACATTGGTTTTTTTTTAGTTTGTGTGGTGTAGTCAGTAGAGTCATCTTACGTTCTGTAAGATTTCTGTAAGAGTACTTTTTACACAACAGGAACAATAAGGGTGCAGTGTGCAGTAGTGAGTGACACTGATTGGTCAAAGCCACACTCTTTTTATCTGGAATTTTTAAAAGAGATTACCATGTCAGCAGTTACTCAGCATGACCTATGCTGCTTTTAATTTAATAGTCTAAAACACAGTAGGGTGTTTTTTCAGCATGTTTATTATAGTCTGTCATGCACAGAATTAGAAACGGGTCTACAAATGTACTTTGTCACTGCACAGCTGGTTCAAATAGACGTGTTAACACAGGTGAATTTTGGCAATAAAACTAGACATTTTTCGGAGATATCACTTTTAATAAAGGGCAACACGGTGGCTGGGTGCAGCAGAGCAAGAAGGTCTCTGGTTCAATCCCAGGGTGGAGCAGCCTGGATCCTTTCTGTGTGGAGTCTGCATGTCCTCCCCGTGTCTGCATGGGTTTACTCCAGTTACTCCGATTACCTCCCACAGTCCCTACGATGGATTGGCGCCCCGTCTAGTGATCTCACATTATACTGTGAAAATATAGATGTACGCATCTAAAAATATAATGGTGGTAGCAAGTTTATACAAGTGAGAAATAGTTTTAATATATTTGATAGAGTTTAGTGCATTTTTGTAGTGTATTTTATAAATCAAGGTTTTAAAGCCACTGTTCCTTATAAATAATGTGCTTTTAATGAGCAGCCTCTCTCTCTGCACATACAATAGGCAGTCATTAGCACACCATTTAGTGTTGGAAACAGTTCTTTTTGCTGCTGGTTTAAGAGTGGCCCAGTGATGGCCAGAGACCAGAATGGAGCTATTGTTTTGGGGGGTGTTGTCAGTAGCAACAGTGAGTGGCTGTCTGATCAAAGTGAGCTAGGCCAACCCAAAAAAAAAGGATAATACCCCAGTATATCAATGGCTATAACAAGAAAAAGTACAGGGGTCAATAGGAGTCTTTACCTCACCAAATTCAATTGATGAAGAGGGCACTGGTCTAAGAAGCTGTCTGAAAGTACCCAGCCTCCACAGAGGAACCCTGCTGAGACTGGGGGCACACTGTACAGCTTTCTCTATACCAACATGATGTGTAAAGAGTTCTGGGCTTTGTTTGAGACGGTTAACAAGCAAAACAACAGGAGCTCATGTTTTGTGTTTTGGCAGGACTGTATGGAAGAGATTAATCTCTTCAGTGAGAATAAGAGCCACCTTAAGCAGCTGGGGGAGCAGCTGCTATTAGCCAGTGACCATGCCAAAGAGGTCAAGATTGAGGGTATGCTGCGAGATGTCAATGATCGGTGGCAGCACCTTTTCGACCACATTGAGACCAGGTGAGAGACAATGTTGATTTGCAAAGGTAATTATACATCTTTGGAAACAGGAACATGCATTAATTACAAATGCTGCTCCAGATACATTATATCGTATATCAACACAAAGAAAGGATCTTACCCAAACCATTTTTTTATAATCTTTGTATAAACTTTGTATAAACTAAGTGCTTTGACAACATTTAAATTTCATATTAACTTATGGAATTTTGTAGTTTGTCATTTTAAGTAATATCATTTTACATTTCTAGATCACAGTTAGGACAACAATGATGTTGCATAATCAACATGTACATTACAGAGGCTGCAATAATCGAAATGTTTTGGGACCATAAAAACAGTATGCTTAATTGTTAATTGTTTAATAGTATTCAAAAACAAACAAACACATTGGCTTAATGAAAAATTCCAAATTGTTTATGTGTTGCGCTTTAAATATTTATCTAGTTTAGATTTTGGCTGAATGCTTGGTTTTCATCTGTTTTTTTTCTGTTAAGGATCACAATGACTTCTTTTATATATTGCTAAAGGGACTTTGCTGTACTGTGATTAGCATCTATGGGTATTTCTGAGATTTAACCCCCTCCCCAAAGTAACTAATAAACTGCCATATGCCCCTAAATAAGTAAATAAATAAATAACATGTTATTTTTGGCACCGTTAACCTTAGATCATCTCTTTATACCCAGTACTGGACAAGAAATAATGTAAATGCACATTGTTATTTAAAAATAAAAAGTGCCTTCATGTGAAATGCAGACAACATTATATAGATAAGGAATTTGTCCAGGTAATGCGTATTGGCTAATGACATAAAAATAAAAAGGGATGAGAGAGAAAAAAGAAAGCAAAACAAAGATGTCTGAATAAGAATCTTAGATTATATTAAATATATCCAATAAAACACATACAAAAGTATGGATATTCACAGTAGTAGTCTGTGCATTATTTTAATTCTAAATCATTTATTAAATTATAATTTCATGTAATTATATGCATTATATGCATTATATGTAATTAATTGCATTATTTTTTTATTGCCAGTTAAATTAAAGTTCTTTGGTAATTATTGATCAGTATTATTAGCTTTGTTTTGTTTTTCTATCACATTTGGTTTAATAACTCATGGTTTAATAATCATTGCTCCTGTCAGTTTCTTCACTGCTCAAATCTGTGACATGCACAGAGGCAGCCAGATGGTGTAAGTGGGTTGTGGCTATGTATGTAGTTGTGTTAGACATAAGTGCATTGCCATATGGCCAGTTAGGACGCTGCTGAATGCTTGGGCCCTTTCTTCAGTGTATATAAAGGTCCTGAAGATGGGAAGGGAGGAGGTTTCATTATCTCACATTAGCTGTTTGAAACAATTGATTCAGGTGGACAGTGTGGATCCTGCTGTGCAGTGCTCACACAGGCCTGTATGCTTGAGGCCACACTGGTAATCATGCTCCCATTAAAGCGATGCATGGCTTCTCATTATGCCTGACAAAAGTGATAAACCCCGTGGTGCACAAAGCAGCTGTCAGCAGTAGGCATCTTAGGAGAGGCTCCTTATAAGGCTCTTCTTGTTGAATGTACAGACAATGCTGACTTCTGCGAAGATTTGGACAATATCTGTTCTCACTTGGCAGGTTTTAAGAAAAAAAAATCACATACACTTGCCATATGCAGGCATACAAAGTGAACGTTTCCTACATGTGTTAAAACCTAAACTGAACTAAATGTCCTCTCTTAATTGTATTTATTTTCAGATTTTTCAGATCATATTCAGTTTCTGGTAGGGAATGAGTACCAGTATTTTGTTGAACTTGTTCTTACATCTAACAGTTAAGCTAAGTGGTTGAAAAATAAAGTTCACAAGTTTTAATTTTTAACCTTCCAAGTAGTAATCCAAAGCCTATCCTAACCTGAGCTACCACTGTTGTCTATGGTGTGAAGGAAATACAGTGAGACTTCTAGTGAAAATAATTGTATTTTACATTTTTCTCTCGAGCTGGCATAGACTACACAAGTGTGTCCAAAATTTGTATTACTGACGTTGAGAGGTTGGAGACAAACCATGTTACAAACCAAATTTTTAATGCAAGCTTATTTGATTGCAAGTGCATGTGCCTTACCTGTCTATTTTATTGAGAAACTCCCTGCAGAGGCACTCCCCAACAAACACGTACACTTCTGCCACTGGCCCTGGACTCCGCCTCCTTTCCCTGCTGCTCTCCCTGTCTATACATTGAATATAGATTGTTTATTTGGTTGGACCTTACTAATTCCACAAACATTTATTATCTATTTAAAGTCGAATGAAAATGTGAGTGGAGGTGCGTTTTCATGACAAACCAGGACAATAGGCGGGACAATAGGATGATACATTTTCCTAAACAGGAAAGTTAAAAAAGAACAATACCAGGAAAACCAGGACGTGTGAAAACACTAACCATGAATCCATTCCATGGTGTCTTTAGACAATAAGCATTTCTAGTATGATTAATCACATGACATTTGTGATTCAAAAAGTTTAGAATCTAAATATACTGACAGCCAGGGTATTTGCTTTCTGATGGGCAATGCAAAAGTAATCATTAAAATGATTTAGGGTTTCTTCAGTATAAAGCACTTTATGGCTAGAAGTTTTGCAAATTAGGTTTTTGTCCAAGGAGATGTTTTAACTAATTTAAAAACTGCTAGCTGGACAAAACAATGGGAATACTAAGCTTCCTCAATAAACATGCATTGTATTGTTTGCTAACTAGGTAAGGATACAGTTTTATTTGGAGCTCTTGTAAGGTCCAACTGTTGAACCCCATACACTATGTACTCTTTGTCTGAAGTGATGGTAACTATGGTTACTTGAGCAGAAGTAATCATGGCCTTGCTTCCTTTGAATTGTGGGCTGCACAGGGGGAGATGAAAGCTTTTAGGAGGACAAGTTGGAGAGAACAGCAGAGAAAAAAAACGTCTAATACTCCTTCCATGGAAGTCAAAGTAAAGTTGCAAACTTCTGGCATCAACATCTGTATATTTCATTATATCTTTTTATAAGTCATTAAAATGTACACTACTGTGCAAATGTTTTAGGCACCAAACGGTTTTACAAATGTTGTGGTTATTTTCAGTCTTCTGCTTTAGGTTTTCCATGGGAAACAACACAAACGCAAAAGAAAAAATAAACTTGCTTTGTTATTTTTAAATAAAATAGTAAGTACTAACATAGTAAGTAACAGAAAGCTTGTACAGTAGTTCAGTGTATGATTAAGCACATAAACAAGCAGGTGACATTAAGTATCACTGAAATTATCATTCTATCTAAGAAAAATGAATGCTGCTTTAAAAGTTTATTTGCACAAAATAAATGCTGTAAAACTTTGAATCCTGTTTTGATTTTAAGATTTACATCGTTATGTAATTTTTGGGAACATAGTCCCATTGTGGAATTTGAAAGTGAAGTTAAAAGACAAACTGCAACCCATTTTCTGGCGAATTGACTTGACAATATCAATTAATATCAATATCTTTCTTACACTAAATATGAAACACTCAGTTTTTCCTTGTTTCAGTTTAACATAATTTTAACATTTCCTTGTTCGAGTTCATTTTCGTTTCATTAATACATTGTTGGACAGTGCAATGCTCAGCTGTACAAACTGTTATCGTTGGCAGCAACAACTGGAGCTACATCTGTGGGTGTAGAAAGGATTTTCTCTTGTTTAAAAAGGCTTAAGTCTTACAACCGCAACACAATGGACCAAGGCTGTCCAAACAGCCTAGCTCTGCTGGAAATTGAGAGGACACTGGTCAAATTCCTGTAAAAGTCACCTACTTGGTACGATAGGGTTACAGACTATTTTTTTTGAAAAATTAAAAGCCTTTGTTAGCAGTGGTGTCATGAACAAGTACCAGGACTGGTACGGTCTGGATATGTATTGTCTCTAGATATCCGTCCATGGTTGTATTTGGGTTCCAAAGATGTTTGGGTTGGAGTTTGTAGCCCCTTTGGTTTGGACTCCAATCCTGCATTTGCTGTGGAATGACACACTGCCCCAACTGCTGCTGTGGTAATCTGGAGAGCCATTGCATGTATTAGTCAGTTTTTAATATAATCAATTAACATAATGAATGTTTTTGAATGGAATTAACCAGAGTGCTCAGAGTAAACCCACTCGGACACAGGGAGAACATGCAGACTCCACACAGAAAGGACCCAGGCCACTCTACCCTGGGGTTGAACCCAAGACCTTTTAAAAAAAAATTCCATGTCAGAAGTCAACTTTTATCTGTGGGCCTTTTAGTTTAAATTTAGCGTATTTAAGGATGAGAGTCAGGAGGAAAAAAATTCCATGTCAGAAGTCAACTTTTATCTGCTGGGCAATGACAAAAATATGTATGGCCTGGGAACATTTGCATGTTATTGATATTATTTGTAATAAAAACATGTTTTCATGTATAATCTCTGGCCCCTTCTGTGTTCAGGGTGAGCAAGCTGAAGCAGACTTTGGTCGCTGTGCAGCAGCTGGATAAGAACATGAGTAATCTGCGCACCTGGCTGTCCCATATCGAGGCTGAGCTGACCAAGCCTATACACTACAGTGTGTGTGACAGAGATGAGATCCAGAAGAGACTTGATGAGCAGCAGGCAAGCTATTGTTAATGATACAAAACAGAGACTCTACTAACTCTGCTAACGTGTGTTTAATTACCAGAGGCAACTATGAAATTTTAATTTGTCATAACACAATGTCTGGCTGTTTTCAGGAGCTGCAGCGAGACATAGAGCAGCACACTGAAGGAGTAAAATCTGTCCTCACTTTGTGTGATGTGCTTCTTCATGATGAGGATGCCTGCACTGGTGATGGCAAAAGTGATTCTATCCAGCTTACGGCTCACAGTCTGGATCAGCGCTGGAGAAACATCTGTTCCCTATCCCTGAATAGGAAGATAAGGTAGGACACAGGGTGCTAGGGTACCTTTTTAAGTCTTAGTGATCCCAAGGTTTGTTTCTTATAACGATTAGGGAGTTTTTCCCTTTACACTGTCACAGTAGGTTTGATTAATTTGGATTGGGCTGTGGATTTATTTGGAATATAATAAAAGTCCTTAAAGAGTACATACAATGTATGTAGTACATCAAAATAACCGCAATAAACAACTGAGGCCAAAATATTGTATTTGGTTAACAAACTTCATACTAATACTATTATTTAAGTGTTCACAAACTTTTGAATATAGTGTATATTGAGGAAAACGATCCGATATTACTTATCTGCAAGTGGCAAAATTATTTGAACCTTCCGGTATCTGGTGTGACTCACTTGTTTGTTTGTTTATTCTGCTTATTTAATGTCGGCATCAGTGGCCATTTCAGTGACAAACACTTTTATACACAAGGTTATCTCAAGGCCAGTCACATAATATGCACTTAAGTTAGTGCCAATTGGCACGTCGTTGGACTCTAATAAAAAAAAAAGAGTTACCCTGAGTTCTGCTTTGTTTTTGTAAACTACACTGCTCACAAAAGTTAGGGGGATAGTTCATTGTGGGTTGTTTCATTTTAAATTCATTTTAATTATTGTAAGGAGTATATTAAACGCCTTGCTGTTGGATTTATCTATGTTGGTTGATCACTCGTTAGGAGGAAAACCTGGTCCTATGTGTGTACTGTCTGAGTCTTTAGAGTTGGATTTGTTACATAGTAACATTCTTCAACCTGATGAGCATCAGTAACTCTACAAATATATATATTTTTTCTAATTTCCTAAGAATTCTTTATTGTTTATATTAGACTATGATAGATCCCTTATTGCCATCATGATTGAAAACACCAAACTGATCATCCTAAAGGTTCATATACTTCTGCTGACATACATATACATATATACATATAATTTAATATCATATTCCTCAGTAAACTAAAATATCTGAGTAGAATAGTCCTTTCTCATATGTATAATTAGATTCTCTTTATTTATTTTAAAGACTTGTGTGAAGATTTGATGATGTTTTAGGTTATATTTATGCAGAAATATATACAATTGTAAATATTACATTCTACATTACATTTCCAGCACAAAAGTTTACATATATTTGCACTGTACCAAATTATCCATTTTAAATTTTAAATATGTATATATATCATCAGGATTGAGGATACATGGCAGCTATGGCACAAGTTTCAAGAGGATCTCTCACGCTTTGAGGATTGGCTAAACCTTGCTGAGCAAACTGCTGCTGAACCCAAGTCATCTGATGTTCTGTACACTATAGCCAGAGAAGAGCTGGTTACATATTTGGTGAGAATCAGCTAATACAGGGTAAACATATGGGTATCCATCCAAACCACAGTTTGTGGGCTCCTATGATGGCCATACTATGCTAGTGCTAACATTTAGCAGGAACTGTTGAAAAGCTGGAAAATTTGGAAGAGCCAAATTGGGACCAGCATGTACATGTACCCATTGCTTTCAATTACTAACAAATTCTGCCTTAGGTTTCAGTTTTAAAGCTAGTTGTTAATTTCTCAGTACAGAGTATGAGGTGTGGTTTTGGCTAATCATTTGCTGCCAAATTACAAAAAATAAAATTTGTAGTATACAATAGACCCAAATATTTTTAAAGTTAAATGTCAATTTCAACAATTAAGATTGAACATTAAAGAGTTTTTTCTTATATGCACAAAGAGGCAAGCAGTTACACTGATCAATTACATTCTTAGTCTGCGGTACTTGTGGGTAGAAAGAAAAAATCTTCTATAACAATTATTTTCTGCCTTTTCTATATATATTTTTTATCTCTGCTTAAATAACAGTAATTAAAAAGAATTCATACAGTACATTCTTTTCTCTTAGGGATTCCAAAAAGAGGTAAATGAAAAGCTGATACAGCTAGATAAGATTAATAACCAGTACTGTCAGCTGTCCCGGGAGAATCGCACCGATGAGGCCAATAGGCTCAGGACCTTGGTGCACAGGGCAAATGAGCGCTGGGATGCTCTGCACAAGACAGTGGCAGCTGTACTGCGCAGGCTCAAAGTGAGTTCACCAATATTCTCAATCTTTCAAATTGGCTCCCTGAATTATGGGTAGCTCCTTAAATACATGTTCTCCTTGTTAAAGATGTTCACCCATCTCTGTGTCCCTTTAGCACTTTACAACCCAAAGAGAGGAATTTGAGGGCACATGGAAGAGTCTGCTTGCCTGGCTCACTGACATGGACTTGCAGCTCACCAATATGGAGCATTTCTCTGAGAGCAACGTTCACCAAAAGCTGAAAAAGCTGAAAGTAAAGCTGTTCTTCCAACGCGATTTTGTGTTATGTGATAAAACACGAGTACATATATAAGGGGCTTTGACAAAAGCAGGTTCTTTTTACTAGAGCAGGTATTGAGCCATGGCCAAGGTGCCTGTAGTTCATTTATTAAAGTGAAAGTTCAGTGTCTTTTTTATTTATTCAATGAATAAAAAACACACAGAACTTTCACTTTCCAGAATATTAATTTGATATTCCGACTAAAAGGCTGCTTTTTTTCTTGAGGAGTATCCATTGAGAAAAAGCCCAAGTATGATGAAAAGCACAGAAAATTGACTCAGTTTTCCATTTGTTTGAAAAGGTTTGTTTGAGGTTGAAAAACCTCAAAAAATTATTTAATTCATACAGCCACTCCAATGATGGTATGCAAATAACTGAAGTATCCTCAATCATAACTTGGTCCATTTTTTATCTGATTCTGAAAAAATATTTCCGATGAGCTTTGAATCTCCAGTTTTATGGCAACCAGAGACTTCTGAAGTACAATAAGCTCATTGTACATATAAAGCCAGTTTGATTTGCTTAAGCAAACAATGTTCACTTGTTATTAAAAACCCAAGGTTTATCAGTTATATACATTATGCCGCTGACATTGTGTCCGCTGTCTCCTTTTTAAGGGCCTTAAGAAGGAGATCACGCAGAACACAAATAAGATTGACTCTCTGATTGTGTCCGGCGAGGGTCTGATCCAAAAGAGTGCTCCAGAGGATGCAGCACTCATAGAGGACGAACTGGAAGAACTGCACTCCTACTGCCAGCAAGTGTTCAATCGAGTTGGATGCCTCCACCAGCACCTCACTAGCTCTCCACTTGTGCATTCTAAACCTGTACGTTTTAAAATGTCAAACAAAGCAAGTAGCAGATAAAACAATCCTCTTATACTTAATTCAAATCAAAAGAGATTATTACAAATGCACATTCTTTTTTAGTGTTTTGTAATTATAGTATCAATATGCATATCTTAACCTCTACAATACATTCTGTGAAACTGTGATCGTGACACTGTGCAAACACCATTTTATAATAACGCAATTGCATACAAATATTACATACTTTATGCCAAAGTGATATGAGATACTTTATTGTACTGCTATTGACTAACCAGGATACTTTACATATACAGTGCTGTTGGTATGTCCCATCTATACATGATTTTTTATTGCATCCAATCTGTCCCATGATGGGCAGTGGAATGTAAATCCAGCTTGTGCCTTATCAATAGTCAATTACCAGTGCTCTACCAGTATATAGTGGCATAAAAACACAGAAGGTTGTAACCCCCCCCCTTCCCAGGACAAAGTTCTGGAAATTTTTTCACATCCAGTACTCATCCTGTTTCCACTGTTTCATCTCTATGTTACAGGAGAAATCAGAGCTCTGTATCAGTGACAGCACTGCAGTGATGGAGGGATCTGCAGTAGCAGAGCTGAGCTTGGACACTTCTTCAAGCCGGGCCTCTGTATCCCTCCTTGAAGCCCCTCAGGAGCAGTCAGGCCGTGAGACCCCGCTCAGCATTGACTCCATTCCCCTGGAGTGGGATCACACCGGAGATGTGGGAAGTTCTTCCTCACATGAGGAGGAAGATGATGATGTCACATTCTTCAGTGTCTTCTCAGGTAGTCTTACCATCACATTCTCAATGACCTTTAAATTGTATATTGTATCCCTAACCAAGTCTGACTTTTGGTTTAATTAGCATCTTGTTTAGAATAAATTCTAAACTGTAGTTATATACAGGTATGTGCCACAGCATGTCAGTTTGTGCAACATTCGCATATAGGTACGGTCCTTATTTATTACCTTTGCAGATATATTAAAGTTTGCCATTGTTTTTTGTGATAAAAATAAAGTATGCTGTTGCTCAGTTCGTACAAGTGGTGGTAAGTACAAGTTTTATGTAACCAATTATGTGCCAGTCACATTTACACTTGGCGACAGTGGCACCAACATGGCCAGCACAGTGCTATTACTTAATTCAAAATGAAGGTCATGTGTGTATGGAACTGAAAATGCAGCTAAATGACTCGCCTGTTTGTATATGAGACATGTTGATTGTAAAGAATTGTTAAATTTTTGTATTTTTATCCCGAGCCACTTACAACTCATACAGTCTTACAATACAAGCAATGGTGGGTTAAGGGCCTTGCTTAAGGACCCAACTGTGGAAGCTTATCAGAGGTGTGATTTGAATCAGGTCCAGTACCTTAACCGCTACGCTACCACAGTCTTGCCGCAGTGGTACTTAATAGTTTCTCCCTAGGGTTATATGTAGAAATATATATATAAATAAACATATATATATATATATATATTTATTCAACACGGAATTACACTACCTTACAGTTTTTGCTGTTGGCTGTGCATGGCAAAAGTTAAGCAAATTTGGAACAACACATTTAATAAGACATTAAAAAGGGTTAGACATCAAACCAGAGAGCTCTGATGTACTGTAGCTTCACAAGATACAATCCAAGCAGCTAAGCAGTAAGGACCTTGCTCAAGGCTGGCAGTATTGGAACTTGAATCTTCAAATTTCAGTGTATTAGTCTAATTTCCAGCTGTAACTTGTTTGCTCCAAGGCAAGTAGATTGAGCCCTGTCCCATTCCCCCACTTCTTTTCTTGTAGGTGTGAAGGTCACAGAGAGTGCTGAGGCCTTTGTAAGCTCCACAGTGGATTCTCTGACCTCGGGTAGGCACCTGAACACTGCAGATCTGCTGTTGGGCATGCTGCATGCTCCCTCCCTTTTGTAGTGATTACTTTTGTTCGCTGATATACCTCCCTTCTTGTCTCAACCTACGCTGTTCTCATATTTCTTTCATATTTGTGTGTACAGTTCACACACCGTATCAAAGGCTTCATTTTATTTTTTCTTCAGGCCCCTGGTTGTATCTTTTGTTTTCTCTGTGATTATTCAAATACTTTTCCTATTTCCCTGCTGGCCCAGCTGGTTCAGTTTGGGGAGCTGAAAGCCTGGCATGCACACTAGCGGAGAGTAGGAGAGGTTACACTCCCACTCTTTCTCCATACTTACCCCATGCATGTCCTCTGCAGCTGCTGCGTGACACACTGTGGATAGGCATGCCAAGATAACACTGATGATGCTAACACATCCTCAACTCCGGAATGAAAAGGCAGCATGCCTAAAGCTGATTGCTGATATATTCATTAATCCTTATTTCCTTTCTCTCTTTGTTTTGGGATGTGGCATAGGTGCGTCTCAGACCTGGCACACCCAGTCTGCCGCAGAGAAGAGCCAGTTCAACCTGAACCTTTCTGATACAGAATCAGCAACACCTGCACATGCAAGCACGACTCATAAACAAGGCTATGTAAGTACACACATGAGGCACATAAAAGAAATGCTTTCTGAGATGGGACACGTACATGATTTTTCTATCCTTGTGGGGCTTTGTGGGAATGTTCTTGTTTTTTGGAAGACAGTTGAAGAAAAAAAACAGTCATGTGATCATCCCTCTGTTCTGCTGCAGTATGCTTATGCTTGTGGGATAGGCACTTAGTTCCTGGTCGGGGTAAAAGGACCTATCTGAACATCACATTTGGCAGTCTGGTCCATTTGTTCTTGGAGGTTTTGATACTTTTGGACTTAATCACAAAGACCAAATTGGGGGTTCTCAGGTGGGATCTGGCAAATTAAATGCTCTTATATATACAGTCGATTCCGGTTAATGGGACCACATCAGGACGGGATTGTTTTGGTCCTAATAACCGTCTGATCTGTTTAAGCAAACATGCCCTATGTTACAAAATGGGACGTGCTATGTATCATATTAAATGTTTTTTAAACCTTTATTGTGCAATTTTCACGTATAGCGAACGTACAAACAAGAACTACTGTTGCTTACGAACTTTGTTCATTGAAAACAAACAAGTTTTTCGAAATAATCTACAACACAATGTATAGGTACTCAGCACGTGAAGCATAATACTGTAAAAAACAAGTTCTTACTAGTTTTCAGTAATTCCAGTCAACGTTTGAAGAACTTATCCAGTGTGATCTGATGCGCTTTTGCTGTGGCTAAGTGGAGACTTGTGGCTTTTTTTGTAGTAAATGGAAATGTTAGGCAAAGAGCTGTAGGTGGCAGTAGAGGGCTGGGGAGAAACTACAGAGTTTTCGGGTAGTGATGCCAGAGATGAAGAGTTTCTTCACGGATATTAAATACTGTACACGAGGGCATAATTTGCTTATATTTGAATGTAGTGTGTTTATTTCACTAGACCTAATGCTTCATATTTGAACCAAAACACTTGTAGCCAGACACAAAATATTTTACCTATACCCTACTGGATTATCCATGTGACAAGAGCAGTGGCTTTCTTCTGCAACATTGCCATGCGTTATACCAGTATCTTAGTGATTAATTTATCACATATTTTTAAGGGACAACATTGAAGATATGACACTTTGAGACAATGTAAAGTGCTCAGTATACTGCTTGTGTAACAGTGTAAATTTGTTGGGCCCTAAAAATAACACACAGCCATTAATGTCGAAACTGCTGGCACCAAAATTGAGTACACACTTGCTTGACTCACTTAAGGACTGCCTGCTGTCCAGACCGGTCTCCCATTGAAAACATGTGGCACATTATGAAGCACAAAATACGACAACAGAGACCCTGTACTGTTGAGCAACTGAAGTTGTACATCATTCAAGAATGGGAAATAATTCCACCTACAAAGCTTTAAAAATTAGTGTCCTTAGTTCCATAACACTTATTGAGTGTTGTTAGGAGGAAGGGTATTGTAACACAGTGGTAAACATGCCCTTATCCCCACTTCTTTGGAATGTAGCAGGCATGAAATTTAAAATTAGTGAATATTTGCAAAAATACAATAAAGTTTATCCATTTGAACATTAAATAACTTGTCATGGTAGGAGTGTAGAGGTTCAAGGAGTGGGGGTTGGCCTGTAAGTGCTCAGGCCAAACGCCACAGACTGTATCAAATTGATCTTCATAACTATCGCCCCAGAAGGAAGCCTCTTATAAAAACAGTATGCTGAAGACAAGCAGACTAAAATTACTGGCTTCTGAAACCTCTGTAATGCCCTGAGATCTGATGAGACCAAGATAAATATATTTGGTTGAGATGGTGTCAAGTGTGTGTTTTGGAAACCAAGGGAGGCATACAAAGACAAATGAATCTTGCCTTCAGTCAAGGATGGTGGTGGGAATTTCATGGTTTGGGGCTGCATGAGTGCTGCCAGCTGTTGGGAAGCTCCAGTCTATTGAGGGAGCCATAAAAGCCAACATGTATGGATTCCCTTCCTTATGAAACTGGGCCTTATGGCAGTATTCCAACATAATAATGACCCCAAACACACCTCCAAGATAACCACTGCCTTGCTAGGTCTCTAACATCCACATGCTCAATGATGTTATCATGGAGGAGTGGAAGAGGATTCTAGTTGAAACTTGTGAAGCTCTAGTGAACTCCATGCCCAAGAGAAATCAGGCAGTGCTAGAAAATAAAATGGTGGCCACACAATATACTGACACTTTGGGTACAATTTGGCCATTTTCACTTAGGTGTTTACTTACTTTTCTTTACCAGCAGTTTAGACATCAATGATTGTGTGTTAAGTTATTTCGAGGGAACATTCAATTTTTACTGTTGTATAAGCTGCATATTTGGCATAGCGTCAGTGTTGTCCCATGAAAATATACACTCAAAAAATAAAGGGAACGCTTAAATAACATAATGTAACACCAAGTGTTCCCTTTATTTTTTTGAGCAGTATTAAATAGTTACAGTAGTGGTGTTCAGTGTTTGTCTAATGGTGGACGCATGAACAAGAACATTTTATTTGATATGAACTGTTTATCTGAGTTTTGTTTCTTAATGTGATTCTTAATGTTTCTAACCTGGCCATGCTGCTCTTGAAGGTTCAACTCATGTCTGAGTGCAGTAGCAGCATTCAGGATGTAAAGAGAGTCTCCCTGATCCTGGACAATGATGAACAGCAGGATGACCAAGGCCTCATTAGCCTCACAGCTGCAGACAACCAGTCAGGTAAATAACCTTTGCCTGAACATCAAACTTTGTTATTTAGAAAAACAACAATACCTGTAAACAGTCACCTGCCAACAGCTTCATAAGTACATTTAATTTTAAGTGTTCCTTTATACATACCCTTTGCTATACCATGTTCAATCCCATACCACATGTGCATATTTTACAGTACACAGAGCAGTACACAAACACTAATGTTAATAACTGCATGTGCAGATGACTCATTTCCTCACAGAACTTGGCACTACAATCCATTACAGATGGAAAACCTTGCTTAATAAATTATACTGGGATTATTTCCCACTCAGCTATTATCCTTTGTCAATCTGTCATCATGCTCTCCCTGCCTGTTCTGAGCAGGAGTGATTGAGCGCTGGGAGCTTCTGCAGGCGCAAGCTGTCAACATGGAGCAGCGTCACAGCAGAGATCGCAAACAGCTGACCTCTGACCTGCACAAAATCACTACATGGCTGGACCAGGTCATCCCTGAGCTTGGGAAACTCCAGAAGGCAGAAACAGCAAGTGTTAGCGTGGAGAGCATAGAAAGGAGAGTCAAACAGCTTAAGGTAGAAACTTAAATGATTAATTGTACAATTGTGCCTTTTGCTAAAATTTGGTATTGGCTATAAATAAGTGTTTTTTATATACGAGCTGACACAACAAATACCCTAGTACTAGGGCTGCTCACTGTAGAGCCCTGCAAACATAAAAGCAGGCGAGTGCTACGACAACTTTTCTGAAGGGATTTTGGGTAGGAAATTAGCTAGTTTTATACACTGGTTGACCACTGTATTCATACAATACTCTTCAATCAAGGTAAGCAACAAACTCTGTGTATCCAGGAACTTTTAGTTTGGAGTAAATTATGTTTATCAGATATTCTTATTTTGTAGAATTGAGGAAAATGAGAACTGTTCACGTTCAAATTAAAAATAAATAAATTAATTTAAAAAACATATCTAAAACATTTTTATATAAATTTGCACAGGACATGCAAAAGGCCTTTGGTTGCTATAAGACATTGATGCTGAGCCTGAACCTGGGTGGACAGGAGCTGCAGCATGAAGCGAGTCCTGGGGTGCTGCAGTTGAGGGAAGATTTATTCAGCATGAACAAGAGCTGGACTGAGGCCTGTGAGAGCCTTGAGGGCTGGGAGAACAGTTTGCGAAAGTCTCTAATGCGCTGCCAGGTGAGTAAAGTTGCCCATATGCAATTCTTGAAGTAGTTGAACGGCCTATATCTGTATATAGTGCAAAAATAATAAGTCAGACTTTTATTTATTGCTTATGCAGGTTTACAATCTTGTGAGGTGGGATGTAATTTATATATCGTACTTTATAATTTTTATACAGTATCAACAAAGGTGGCATGGATTAATGCATTTCTTAGGTAGCTCTTACAGTGGTATGTACTTAGTGACTCACTGGGCAAATAGCATGCCATGATTTTATAGCAGAAGACACATGCATAGGTTAACAACGTATTGTACAGTTTGGGCACCTTTTTTTAATATGAAATGTTCTACGTTAGGTCTTAAGAACCATTACAATTACGATTTAGGTGGCATGGCAACATATAAAAAAAGAAAAGGACAAAATTTTTTTGTTTACCTAAGATCATTCACATTTTTCTCTGTTTTAGGAGTTCCATGAGACATTGCAGTCTCTCTTGCTGTGGCTGGCCCATGCTGAGAGCAGACAATATGCAGTTAATATTTATGATTCGACCGTTCAGCCCTCCACTCTGCAGGAACACAGAACTGCACTGCTGGTGAGATAAAGTGCTATAGGAATTTAAATAAGAGTTAATAGAGCAGATTTTCTCTGATATAATAGCCTAATCAGCAGCATTTGAAATACAAAATGGTAGTGGAAATACTTTTAAAAAAGAATTCACAGTCTGAAAAGTACAATGGTGCTTGAAAGTTTGTGAACCCATTAGAATTTAGGATATGTCAGCAACAATGGGATTTTAAACTCATTAAATTAGATAAAGAAAACCCCTTATACAGCAATACCCCCCTGTATGCAGCTAAATGTTTCTTTGATGTTTCTTTGTTTCTTAGTCCTTTGATCCATTGGTGGATTTCCTCACATGAATTCCTTAATTCAGGTCCTTGCACAACATATCAGTCGGATTAAGATTAAGCATTTTTTATTCCAAACATTACCTTGTTTTTACTTTACCATTCTTTAGTAGACTGACTTGTGTGCTTAGGGTTATTGTTTTGCTACATGATCTGTGTACTATTGAAAGTTAATTTGCCTTTCCCTTTAGAATTTGCTGTTATAATTAAAAATTCAATGTTCCATCAACGATGCCAATCCTTTCTGACCTGTATGCAAGAAAGCAGACTCAAACTATGATACTACCACCACCATATTTCACATAGGGATTAGTTTCTTACTCCGGAATGCAGGGTTTTCCTTTGTCCAGATGTAAAGCTTCTAATTTAAACCAAAATGTTGTAGATTTATCTGTCCATGTTTTTCCAACAGCCTTCTGCCTTGTCCACGTGCTATATTAGCCATGTAACTTGTCTTGGCAGATTAAATACTGTATATCTCTGGTAAGTGGAAAATTGTGGAAAAAGCACTTACTTTTATTAAAAAGTCATTTAAATCATGGGTGAGTGTAGTTATTTTTGTGGCTGTTATTAGAAATTAAAGGCTAGTGTTTAAAACACAGTATGGTCTGAAGTAGACTTAGCTGCACTAGACTAGTGTACTTTTTGGACAGTCACACAGTGTGATATTGTATAAATATAGAAGAAAGTAAATCTCAGAAGGCTCATAACCTATTCCAGAATTAATTTTGATGGCACCCTGATCCATCACAGACCACTGTATCCACACCACCCAGTGATAAATACATGTATGTATATACAAATGTAATTTACCAATACAAATTGACACAATACAAAACTACATTTTGAAATCTGCTGTTGTATTGCTAATATGCATTTTCTGAAATTTTTTTCACCAGAAAATTAGCACACTTATGACAAATCATACATGTAATACAATTATGAATATACTTTTAATACATCCTAACCTTCCAAATGTCACAAGTTAAATCATTATTCAGTAATACATGCATTTATGTCATGCACACCTTGGTGTAGGGTCTCGAGGAGGAGCTCAAGGCCAGGCAAAGACGAGTGATCTCTCTGCAGGAGATCACGTCTGAGCTGCTCCCCGAATCCAATCCGGAACATGGCTCTGAGGCTACAGAAAAGCTCCATGTCATCCACAACAAACTACGGCTACTGATTCGTCAGGTCAAGCAGGACCTCCAAACCATTCAAGAGCGTTTGGTAAGGGCAAAAACATTTGCTGAAAATTGTTGATATGAATGTGGTTGAACAGAATACAGCAGAATAATCTTTGCTAACAAAAGTGCTGACCTTCTTTATCATGTTAAATCAGGAGTAAAAATTCAGTCAAACACCTCATATATGACCTTCTCCCATGCATCCTCTGGCTCATCCAGAGGGTCATTGGAGAACTTCTCACCGGCCTGGACATTTGCTGGAGTGAGCAGGGGGACGTTGCGTGCTTTGCAGGATTTTAATCCTTTACGGTTTAGTGTGTTACTAACAGTCATCTTTAGACTGTGGTCCCAGCTCTCTCCAGGTCATTGATCAGGTCCTCCTGTGTAGTTCTGGGCTGATTTCTTACCTTTCTCAGAATCATCCTTACCCCACAAGGTGAGATCTTGCATGCAGCCTCAGACCGAGGAAGACTGACAGTTCTGTTGTGTTTCTTCCATTTACTAATAATCGCACCAACAGTTGTTTCCTTCTCACCAAGCTCATCCCAGCCTTGTGCAGGTCTACAATTCTGTCCCTGATGTCCTTAGACAGCTCTTTGGCCTTGGGCATGGTGGAGAGGTTGGGTTGTGATTGATTGAATTGTAATGTGTGCAGAATAGGAGGGCTTCATAAAGAAAAACTAACAGGTCTGTGAGAGCCAAAATTCTTGCTGGATGGTAGGTGATCAGATATTTTTTTCATGCAATTGATTTAACTTAACTACCCTGCTAAAAAAAAAATAAAGGGAACATTTAAACAGCACAATGTAACTCCAAGTGTTCCCTTTATTTTTTGAGCAGTATATTTAAAAATATTACAATATAATTACAATGTGATTTCGTATATATTCCTTTAGTAATATCGAAAAGTTATTTTAGTGAGTGTGTGTGTGTGTGTGTGTGTGTGTGTGTGTGTGTGTGTGTGTGTGTGTGTGTATGAGTGCATGCATGAGTGTATGTGCATTACAAGGAATTGGCACCCTGTCTGGGGTTGTTTCTGCCTTGCATCCTATGTTGCCAGCTAGGCACCCCACCGACCCTGTCCATGATTAGGCAGAAAATGAACGAATAAGTGAATTAACTGATTTGCACATAACAGTCAAGAAGTATTTGATTGTTTAGGGTCTTTCTTAAGAGTTCACTAGTAACTGCTTGGAGGACCTGCAATTTGAGCCACAACTGTTTATAATGTTCCTCATGTTACACTTATCCCATAATGTCTTAAAATATTTATACTGTTAAGCACTTTTCTTGTGTTGCTTTGTTTAGCATGCAGTTTACAAAAACAGTACTAATTCAATCGGGTTTAATCGTGCACTTCTGATTGCAGAAACATACCAGCAAAATCTGATGTCTGCCAGAGAAGGACCTGGCTTAAATTAAGCACTGATCAGATTTACATTTGGTGTCTTGAGATTTATTGGCTCATCTGTCATGAAATGTTTTCCTAAGTGGTTTGGAGAGAGAGAGCGGGAGAAAAACAGGAGGCATAGGGCCTTGAGTGTTTTAGTCCTTTTGACTGTGCCTTGGATGAACCGAGTGACCTGATTGAAAGATTTTACTCTTTAGCCAATGCAGTGGTTTTGATGTGCACAAAGGCAATATAATTCAGCTTGGTCAAAAGACATGCATTTATTTTTAATGTGCAAATTAAACATGTTCGATACTGCACTTTTTAAAGAAACTTTGTTCATCTTGACTGTCTCTGTCGTACCTGCCACAGTAATCCAGTGAATGATTTATCTTGCCATAAAGCAGTCCCCATTCAGAGGCTGAACGAATGAATCACATTTACATGAGCTCAAAAGATTTTATAGAACTTTATAGAGACATCTAGTAATATTGTATTAAAGAGTCTTTTGAAACATCAAGGAGAGGAATAGTGCCAACCGAAACCTAAACTCCTCTTGTTCTAGTTCTGACTTGAATGTATCTAGGGTTACAAACCTACTATGGAATACTGTATGTCGTTTGGAAATGTATAACAGCATAATGCCCATAGATGGTATTCTGAATAGCTTTGTACTTTTTCTACACCTTCACTCTTAATATATTTATGTTATTCATGAGGTAATTCTTGTTTCCTTTCTAGGTTTAATGATTGTTTGTATTATTTTGTACCATTGTGTAGAAACAGCTTTGCATTAGTTATGTACAAATCCTTGTGAGAAGATCCTTTGTCCTCAGTATTCAGAAAGAAATGCCAATTAGAAAGTCTCCAGCTCCACTTTAGTATGCTGAAATCATTAAAAGTGGTAGGAATTTTCCTATAATTAATCATGGAAACAAGGCCCTAAATTTCTGAATATTTGACAATTATTCAAGCCATTTCATGGATTGAGTCACATTTGGATGACAAAGAAACAAATTATGATTGTTATTGATGTTACTAGTTAAAAGCCCTAAATGTAAATTACATTACAGCCTCAAAAGAATACTTCTGATGTTATTATTTCAGGGGTAATCAGTTCACAATCACATCATGGGCTTTAATATAAATGTACATAGATACTTTGTCTAAATTGTTTTAGAAATATCTTCATTATGGTTCATTTATTTATTATCGTTCGCTTAATCCACACGGAGTCGCAGGCCAGTTATTGCCCACCCGGCA